>NW_015149096.1:55500-76957 GCF_001465965.1 Polistes dominula
TTTTTTTTTTTTTTTTTTCTAAAATACGTACTTGCACAAATTCCTATAATAAATGAAAGGAAATTGTTATTATAGAAGGAAACTTACCTTAAATAGGTAAAACGAATAAGGTAAAGCACGGTTAGATATATTCGGTGTAAGAAATAAAAAGCCAAGACAAAAGTTACTCGAGAAGAAAATAAGAAAAAAGTGTTGGGATGACGAATTTTGTCAAAGTAGCAAGTTCATATGGACGAGTAGAAGTAACTCCGGCGTAGAAAAGGTTCCTCCTCGCGATCTCTTTTCTTCGAGTTCGGAAAAGTGGCGTGACGAGTCGGCAAAGACTTCGTCGTTGCGAATGAACTTAACTTTTCTCGTGCGCAGGTGTTACTCTAAGCGAAGAAAAATGTACGAAAGCTCGACTATTAGTTTCTTTCGTGCATAAACTCGAGTGCATAGAGCATTGTCGAGTTTCTTCTATTGAAATTTTCCTCTTTTACTTTTACATATTCACGCAGACGCATTTTAAGAGAGAATTATTAAGTATACGCTGGAAATGGGAAAATGAAGAGAAGTAAGTTAGAGAAGAAAGAGTGAAACAAGCGGAAGGTGAAACAATTTCGTTGACGTTAAGAACAGCCATACGCGGATATTTTTTATCTCTTCATTTTTTCTTTCCATCCGCCAACACCGAAAGCACGAAGCAATAATATTGTGGCGCCCGAGGCGATGGGTGGGAAAACGGGACCTAATTTTAAAACTATTAAAGCGTTGCAAAAAGTGCAATATTGTGTTTCTCTTCGTCCTCTTTTTCCTCGCAATCTCTTCCTCTTCTCTTTTCTCTCTTTAGTTATACAACTACTACACAACCACCACCCTGTACCTTTTTATTTTTTTATTTTTTATTTTTTATTTTTTATTTTTTATTTTTTATTATTATTAAACGTTCGCCGTTACCTACTTGCGCTTTCGTCGACGTTCAATTTTCCAAATGGGAAATAGAATATGACGGCGAGACTAGAACGCCGTTTTAACAGGACGTTGCTCCAGCATTAATTGGTCTTTGTCTTTATTTTGTCCTTTTAATTCGGAGACAAGAAGTTTTTCCGATGTAAACAGACAGCAAATAGTAGTAGTAAAGTGGGATTTTGCCCGTCTGGTTGTAGTCCGGTCTAGTCATCATCGCCATTGTCATCCAATTTTCATTTTTTCTAGCTACTTGAACTCAAGTTAGAGCACTGCATTTTTTCGTCCCATCTATACTTTGTATATACCTAGGTATCTATGTACTACAATTTTTCCAAGGTATCAACATCTCGGTACGACCCATATTTTTTCGCGGCCAGCAGGACGACGATTTGAAACCGCGAAAAGCAGAGAAACGCAAGCTGCGGGCGACAGTGTATTCTCTTCCTGTTTGTCTGTCTACTACTAGCCTGCTGCTGCTGCTGCTGCTGCTGCTGCCGCTGCTGCTGGTTGCGGTATAACGCTAGGTAGATTAAAAATCCGTTTTCAAGAAAAAAAGTCGAAACAAAAGAAAGAGGAGACTTTGACAAATCGTTGAAAAATATGGGCGAAGAGGCAACATCCATTGCTGGCAGTCCTGGCGCTGCTCTCTGTACGTCGTCCTTTTCTCTTATCCTTTTTTGCACGACCCACTGCTTTCTGGTTTTTTTCCTTTTTTTTCCTTTTTTTCCTTTCTTTTTCCTTTCTTTTTCCTTTCTTTTTCATTTCTGATCTACTGCCAAACTGTAGATCTTCGCGATATCCTTTCTATCCTACAATACTAGGGATTTTGTTCTTTTACGAGAGAGATACTTTGAAAAGTTCGATCTTTTTTCTCACTCTCGTTACGTTTAATAATAAATTGTCTTCTTCTACTGTGTCGGAACGATGCCATTCTCGTTCCCTTTCTGTCGATATTTTGACGGTGTTTCGCGTGAATAAAAAATCGAGTTTGCATCGAAGAATCGTATAGCGATAATTCATAGCTTTTCCAGTCGTTTGACCTATTTCTATTTTTTTCTTCAAAAAAATTTCTTTTCCTATGATTTTGATGATTATCTTTTTTTATTTTTCGCTCGATCATTTTTGGCACGATCGATAAAACTATTGAAGCAATAAGTGTTACGTGTCAAACCCAGTAGTTTTTACTCTTCCAATCAATAACCTACTTCTCATCCCAACTCATATTTACCTACACTACTCTATAACGCTCTCACATATATACTTTCACCGATATATAATCTTTCCCGAGTATTCATTTGGTCCTTTAGTCGGAGCGTTATCACTTTAGATTACGGTTGACCGATCAAAGTGTTCTTAACGCTATGATAAAAGCAAAAAGCTACGATATTGTCTATATATTACATTCAACTGTCCGAACATTCCACTCAAGCATCCTATCGAATGAAAAGACCAACGTATAATATATAATTCATTAAAATGGAATGACTTTGTATAAGTTACAACTCGTCATCGTCGAGCTTTTAATTAATAATCGACATTATAATTAACGAGTGGATTTTGGATCGAGCGGCAAAATGCGCACAACTGGGAAATCGTTATCGATCGAAAATAAAAGAAGAGAAACAATGTTGCGAAGAAAAAGACCGAGGAGAACAGCAGCGAATCTACCCATCTTTTCCATGGAGCTTCTTCTACTTTACTTCCCCTCGTCCTTCTCGCAGATTGTACTTACTCTCTTTGTATTGGAGAACATTGGAGTGCTTCTCGTGAATGACGACGCAGCGGTAGCAGGATTTCCTGGAACGAAGAGAAAGACGATGTTCCTTTAGTTTAAAGTCCCGCAGTGTCCTATCTCCTTCTCCTTCATCCTTCTTCCAAGAAGGATCAAGGAATGGTAAGGGAAAAGAGAGAGAGAGAGAGAGAGAGAGAGAGAGAGAAAATAAAAAAGCGCACAATCATGATTATGAAATTTTTCTCGTTCATTTGCGCTTGCCGTACTTTACAATCTCGCGTATTTTAAATTCTTTTCAAGATTATTTGAAAAGTACGTGTACACTGAGTGTTTTATATATATAATTTTTCTAAATATAATATATATTAGTAAAATAGTTTTTTTATCTCTCTCTCTCTCTCTCTCTCTCTCTCTCTCTCTCTCTCTCTCTCTTTCTGTTTTTCTCACAAAATAAAGGGTACGTATAGTAGACGATTAATTTATTATAACAAAGGTAGGAGAAACGAGCCACTCTCGGTTATATACATTTTCTTTCGACCATGGCGCGTATCGTGAGCCCGTTTTCTCGGATATTTTTTTATCTCGCTCACCGGGCCGTATCGATCGCACTCGCCCCCACGGTGAAAAAGCTGGAGAGAAGGGTAGGTAGAAGGAGAGCGAGCAGGAGGAGGAGAGAGAGAAGGGCGAAAGCCGATAGAAATCTCCACGAAAACTTGAGGCAACTCGTGTGACACGAGCATTACGCGGAGAAACAACGTCGACTTTCTCTCTCTCTCTCTCTCTCTCTCTAACACAAGGTTCTTCATCTAGCACGTACTCGCGTGTAACACCTCCCCACGTAACCCCATTGTACCTTTCTTTCCTTATGTGTATATCGTGGGTATTAGAGGAGAAGGACGTAACTCTACACGTAACACTAGTACTCTCTCTCTCTCTCTCTCTCTCTCTCTCTCTTTTTCTTTGACGATGGATCCCAAGCTTTCTCTCTACTCTTGGAAGCTTTTAATCCTTTTCAGCCCCGAGGCCAAACTCTACGTGGAGAAAGGAGCCAAGGAACCGTCGGGCGAGGCGCCAGCAAGGCTGCGATATGACACGACGAGAGATCGAACCGATACGAATTGCGAAACAAACACGACGAGCTCGTCATTTAACCCAACGCCGATAAATTGAAAAATAACGATATCGGTATCGATATCGATATTTGTATGTATATATATATATATATGTATACGTATGTCATTGCTAAAGTTATCCTCGCAAAAGGGACAAGATTGAACGAACGATATATCGCGGCTTTAGAATTGATGAAATTTCCAAATTTGCCGTCACACGTTGATGGGCAAAAACGATCACAAATTTGAAAAAAGAAATGATATTCGTTTTGCTACTGTTGTTGTACTCATTCGATAGTATTATATTAGATATTATTGATTGAACCCTTGATCTCGTAAATATTCGATGAAATCGTATCATGGAAATCAAATCGTATAGATGGAAAAATAATAATTACTCACATGTCGACTAAAAGGAACTTGTCGCCCTCATTGTGGAGACACCTGCCTTTACTGGAAAGCTCATTCCTGGATATTACAATCGATTGCCTCACGCCACTTTGAAACCAGGTGCCTTCCCAACGTGGTGGAAACGAACATTCTGAAACAATTGATTGAATAGTAACATTAATGTCTTATAACATTTAACTGAAGTATTTGGAATATTTGGTTATTTGATTTGTGAAAGATTGCAAAGAAATATATTCCATTTGGGAGATTCGATTATCCCTGTCGCGAAGCCAAAACGGAAGCGCGTTTATAGGGAACTTACGTTCTTGGAAGAAGGCTCACTTTAGAAGGAGGAAGATATAGATAGTGGTGACTTAGATGGAATAGAAGCGGCAAGACGAAGGATCGGCGTAGGATCGGCGTAGGATCGGCGTAGGATCGGCGTAGGATCGGCGTAGGATCGGCGTAGGATCGNAGGATCGGCGTAGGATCGGCGTAGGATCGGCGTAGGATCGGCGTAGGATCGGCGTAGGATCGGCGTAGGATCGACGAAGGATCGACGAGATAATAATCGAACAGATCCTGTAATATCCAGGATGAAGTAATTTGGGACAAATCGGTACGCGGAACGAAGACAAAGCTCGTTGGTAGGAGATAGACTATATATACATGTGTGTGTGTGTGTGTGTGTGTGTGTGTGTGTGCGCGCATGTAAGAGAGGGAAAGATAGAGAGTCGCGGTACCGAGATGAGAATTCCCAAGGTGGGATAATCCCAAAGGCGAAGCGAATTTCCGGAAACTACCATCGCAGTGGAAGGGATACATCCAGCCGAGTTATCGACGATAATCGAAATCCAGGGTAGTCCCTGGTGCCTCGTTCGTTTCCCTATGTTCGCATTCACGAGTCCAAAAGACCAAAATGCGACATGGCTAACGTCCCGCGCATGCAACTACGTTGTATCTTTGTTTTTGTCGAGTCAACAAATCTTACAACAAATGTATGTTAAATGTATGTAATTTTGTTAATTGCTTTTTGTATAATTTCTTTCTTTTCTATATCTTTCACTCCTGGGTGTAAAATCACATGAAAGTATAAGCAAAAACGCTTATTCGCGGAGGGCGTCCTTCGACAAGCTTAAGTGCCTTCCTTTTTCTCGTAAAGACGTTTGTACAAACGAAATGGTTTGCTCATTTTTCAACCGCAAGTAGAAAGATGTAAATGGAACAAAGTGGTCATTTACTCTGGGACGTTTTCACGTGTAAAGTTGTATAAGACTGTGCCATGGAAAGTGGATGATTTACTGAATGAGTTCAAGGTAGATCAAATAAAAAGGGAAAAGGGAGATATAATAAGAGAACGAAGACTAAAGATCGAGTTTACTTGTGTTACCGAATTTCAAGAGCTTTTTTCTTTCAAAATTGCATTTAAGTAAGCATTTAAACAGACTTTATCAAAATCATTTTTATCAATTATATTTCTTTTTTCAACTTTTTTTTTTAACAAGCTAAAACGATATCACATAAATGAACATTATTGTACTTCGAGGACTTTCTCAAGATATTTCAGTGGAAAGAAAAATCGTATAATTATTTTTAGAATATGTACATACGCATACAATTTTTTCGTGGTTTTTTTCTTTTTTTTTTTTAGAAAGATAAACGCTTCTTTATTGGCTAACGTTATATAAAGTAGCTTTATATTTAACATGCCTTTAATGGATCTCTCTTATGTATATACACAAGGAAGAAATATCAAAGGCTATGTGTTCCCATCTTGTTCTTTTTTCTTTTTCTTTTTCTTTTTCTTTTTCTTTTTCTTTTTCTTTTTCTTTTTCTTTTTCTTTTTCTTTTAAACGCGAGAAGACGTCGTTGCACCTTTTAATATCGTTACTTTTTCTTCGTTAAAGCGGATCCTTACAGATGATTGCTTACAACTCTTGCGAGAAGAGTCTTGGGTGAAAGAGCTTTCGGTGTTCTTTCTCAAGAGATTCACAGAGTTTGTTATCGTTTCTTGCGGTAAACTAACAAATAATATTGACTCGTATAATTGCCGATAGCTTTTATCTCCACGGATTACAGGCCTCAAAGTTGCCGTTTCTTCCCCATTACTAACTAAAGCTTTTGACGTTCTCAAACTGCAGTTGTTAAAATGAAAGTCCGTTCGACTAGTTTTTTGTTCGTCGTTCGGATGTTTATTAAAACAAACGATTACAACAATTTGAAAAATAATATTTTGTCGAAAAACGTAAGCGTACACGAATGCCCAAAGCTATCTGTGTATTCTCTTTACCGTTTATATACGATTTTCTGCTTACAAAAATATGTATTTCCTATTTGTATATTTCCATATTTTGCAATTCTAGTTTTGCTTTTATAACGATATCGATTCTATTAACGATTGATTTTGACAGTATAATGAAGAAAACAGACGACAGGATGGATATTTCTTTAAAGAAACATTTACAATTTGTACATTTGATACATATTGACAGGCAACATCGGATAGATGATTAGTGATTGTTTTAGTGAGAAGAAGAAACAGTGAGAAGACAAAGAAATATGTAGATATTTGAAGAAAGCAATGTCGAACGTGCGATTCGATTAGTCGTGCGATTTATTATACGTCGATTTTTAACAGCTGCATTCAGTACATCGAGTTTTGATTTGCTCGAACGATCTCTATTCGAGCTGTTTATAGTATTATAGTTTATAGTATTATAGTTTATAGTTTGACGTTGCTAATATTCTTTGATTAGAGAATTTCCTCTTTTTTTACTCGTAATTATGTTCTACACGGCCATTGAAATTAGACCGTAGGCCATCAACAAGCATCCCAGGTTGCGTCAGAGTTGCCATCCTAGTACCAATCATTTCTTTCTCTCTTTGGGTTTTTGCTTCTCCCCATTTTTCAAGAGAGAACGTCGAAGGGGTGAGTCGCCGCGATTCGTGGCAAAGTCGTCAAATCCGTAATCACAGTTCGCACCAGCCACCGACCGTGATGGAGGATCTTGCGAGAGGGAGAAACACTGGCAGGGGGTAGAGCACTCCAAGTAGGGCGAGGCAAAAGGAAGAGTTAGTTCGACACCCTCGTAGAATTTCCCTACCAGCAGTAGTGTTCGATAAAACAAAACTACGATGTACATTTTTCTTTTTTTTTTCTTTCTCTCTTTCTCTCTGATTATCCTTTTAACCCTTTGACGTTGAAGCGACCGACAGGTGTGACAGGTGACGGCTTAAAGGCGGCTTTATTTTAAATCTTTTTTTCCCTGGATCGATCGTACGAGGTACGACTTTGTTATGCGAAATTTCTCAATGCAGAATATTTGAAAGGTAGCACGAGAAATATCGATATACGTACATACCCTATACACGTGTATGCACTTTGATTCTTTTTCCTAACGATATTACGACTGATAATTAATTTATTTAACATTTTCACCTATCATAATTATCGTTATTATCATTTTGTCGATCGAATTTTAAATTCAAGCTGCAGTCAACCGAACGTTTTCAATGGAGAAAAGACACGCCGATGCATAATTACGGTGTTTTTATTCTCACGGATGTTACATTACTTTACTCGTCTTTTTATTCGTCTTCGTTTCCCACCTCTTACTCCTTTCTCTGCTAGTCTAACGACCCCCGCGAGGATATAATTCACCCCTCGAAACGGTCTACAACGAACACCAGTCCGATAATAATAACACGAACGATAATGATAATAATAATGCGAGCGCTCGTCCCGAAGGGAAAATAAGAAGAAGCTTAGTCCGAACTCCCTTCGAGCGTGTACGAATGCAAAGTATACCAATACATTAAACGACAAAAAAGCAAAAAAGCAAAAAAGCAAAAAAGCAAAAGAGAAAAAAAAATGTAGAAAGAATTTTCGCGTTGAGAGAGAGAGAGAGAGAGAGAGAGAGAGAGAGAGAGAGAGAGAGATATGATGCTTCATTCGAGTTTACTGGTCTAGATATTTTGTGTACTTTTCAAAATAGAACAGCCGAGGAGTATTCTTAAAAGATGGAAAGATGGTCATTTAAATCCACAAGCCGTGTGATAGATCATTAGGAAAGTCGGCCATGTACTAAGTACTAAGAGTCAAGCTTTGAATCGGTACACGAATTTCTAGTACATCTTACCCTAAGAGTACTTTTCCCTTGAAGCCGTTGATACTAATTGTTCTCACGAACGAGACATTATTTTTCCTAGTCTCCTTATAAAGCAGCTCTTCTTGCTTTCTCTAGGGAGTTAACGATCCCTAAGAGACCGTAATTCAGCCCTCCAAATGGCGGGTGACATCGTTCCCGTCTCTCCTCTCTCTCTCTCTCTCTCTCTCTCTCACACACAAATCCCCTTTAGTTGGTTGAGTTGTTTCGTGCGAGTCACGTGACCGGAGCCAAAATTTCTTGATTAAGACGATGGCACGCGATCAACCTTGATTATTACACATATGTTTATATAATATATGCATAATATACTATGTATACGCGCGTGGTTCCCCATGTCAGGGTTTCTTTTTTTCTGCTTTTGTATATTTTTTCTTTTGTCGAACAAAGTACACAAATAAGTAGCACTCGTGCCAGCCACCAACTCCTTCGTCTGTTATTGGTAACTACACACTACAATCCTACGTTGAATTTTGTATGGAAATTCTTGTGAATAGAATTAGACGATCTTTAACTTTGTATTAGAATTTGTATCTTTCATTTATAAACAATTTTATTTGAGAATGTATTTTTGGAAATGTAATTAAATGTACGATCGATGTATATCGTTTTTGATGATTTAGTTCATACCTACAGATACACCACCTATGCTTTGTTCGTTCTACCTTCTATTGCATATGTACGTGCACGCTTTGATAGTCAATTTTCCGTGATCCGAACGTTGCAGTTGGTTACCGCAGTATTGTGGAATCTTTGACGTCATTGCAGTTATCGCTGGCTATATCGGGCTGTCGTTTCTCTATAAATTAGACCGCACAATAGCACTCGTCGAGAGCCTCAGGGGAGGTAACGGAACGTAACGTTACGGTGTGCCAAAATGAGTCGAACTGATCAGAGGGAAACTGCCTCGTTAGACATCCTACGTTTAAATAATTTCAACCACAGAGTGATATAAATTAGCAAATTTGCGATTATCATTAATTTATTTCATAAATGAAGGATAAGGGCAAATTTCTGATGAAAGAAAGGGCTTTCCAAGTGATATCACAAAGACGTAAAATTCGTGGAATGTAGTTGACAAAAAAGCCCTTTTAAAGAATCGAAAAACGACACGACCGGAGATACCAAGTTCGAAATCCTACCCGCCAAAATACTCACCGGACTAACTATTACCCGGCGTCACAACGCGTCTCGTCGCCACTTTTAATTCCAACGTTGAGCTGTGAGATAAAAGAGAGAGAGAGAGAGAAGGATAGAAAAACAAGGAAAACGAGAGATACAACGACACCGTGTAAATCTGCAACGTTCTAGCTAGGGTGTCGTATCTCTTTACCTCTTGTAGCTCTCTCTCTCTCTCTCTCTCTCTCTCTCTCCATCTATTCGTGTCGAACGATCGCTTTGAAAAGGGTTAACGAATTCGGCAATCAACGGGTATCGCTTTCGATCGCGCCTCGATGTTACACGCATTTTTTCAAACCTTTTTTTTCCACACCCAGGTTTCATCTCTTTTTTCCTCCGTAGATCAATGTCCTTTCTTCATTGATTCGCACAAAATCGCTGATTCTATCAAATTGGTCAAGAAGAAACTACAACTATAGTCGCCTCATGAAAAGCAAAATAAGAGTAAAGGGAGTAATGGAGTAGGAGTAAGGATAAGAGGACATTCTAAATTCACGAGGGATTTTAATCCTCGGAGAAGCTTTTAAAGCTACTTAGGAAGGAAAAACACTTGTTCGCAACGCTTATGAAACGTACAATTGGTGCGATAATACTATCGTGGAAAAAAATACAAGAGTAATTGAAAAACGAGAGAAAAGGAAAATGAATAGAATTAATAAGTGACTGGTGGGTGGCCTAGCTCAGTTAGATGGAGTCGGAAAAAGATGTTTTAAGTGGTAAGGAGTTTTCGTTGAACGTTCCATCGAATGGTAGCGCGTATCCCTGACAATTCGACCGACAGTCGTCGGTGTAGGTTGGGATAAGAGGGTGAAGTCGGGGACGAGCTGGGAAAACCGCGACTGCTCTCGCCCGTCATTGACAGCTGTCAGCCGTCGGCGCGCGCCGAAACTTTTACGAGAACGAAAGTTCATATTGCTGTGCTCGCAGTTCTATCTCCCCCCTTTTCTCTAATCCCCAATGAYCGCGGATAACCTACCTTTACCTTTCGATCGTGCATACTTCGTCTGCAATGGTAACGCGTTCCATTGAAAATCGTGTGAATAAATTGAGAAAATGGAACGGTATGTATACATGGATAAAAGTGAGGTAGGACCTAACGAATGAACCTCAGTTAACCGTCGAGACGTGGATCGATCGACGCTTCTCTCTCAACTATCGAAAGTCACCTAAAATTTCTTTCAAAGTAGACAGTCGAGGATGGAGGATGGAGGAACGAACCTTGTACGACGTTCAAACTCGTTCCATGTAAACGAGAGTTCGAGGGAACATAGAGAAGAATTTGTCGGTGACCTTATTGCACCGAATAAGAGACAGGAAGGGAGAAAGAAAGTTCATTTTCGATGACGACGTCGAGGATTGAAATGGGCCGTAAAATGGGCCGTAAAATGGGCAGTATTCCCAAGAGCAAAATATTCGACAGTCCTTGTTCTACCGAATCGAGTCTCTCAAATTGCTCTCCTTTTCTCTTTTTCTTTGCTCTTTGCCGATATTCTCAAATTTTGCTCCAATCCTACACACGTTTGGCTTTACACACAACGAGTCTTTCAATTGCTATACATAATTGATTAACGCCAGAGAGGGAAAGAAGAGAGATAGAAGTGGACAATTTCGAACGTGATTCTACATTGATACGGCACTTTGTCATTCGCCGCACGCTGCTTCGTTCGATTCGTTCACGGTTCGTTCACGATTCATACACGGTTCGTTCACGGTTCGTTCAAAAACTTTCTCACGAAAACTCTTCCCATAGATCCGGATCATCGTATCGACGGTGCGCACCAGCTGTCCCTGCGAGTTTCCATTCTCAAGTGCAAAAATTGCACGATTCGTTGCGCACGATGGAACGAATCTTTCTCTTTCTCTCTCTCTCACGAATACTTTCCATCGATTTTACGACTAAGCTGGAATGGAAGTCGAGGATATTCCATTAAAAGTTGAAAGTGAGATCTCGCGCTTGGTGAGAAACAAAAATTCCGAGGACGATTCGAGTCTCCCTTTTTTGTTTTTTCGTCAGGAAAAGTACACAGAGGAAAATATCGATCGAAAGATACGAAAGAAACAATTTAAAGTGCAACAATGCAATTGATAAGAACAAATAACAACAAGATTTTTTATTAGCATATTCAACGTATGTGTATTTATAATAAAATAATCGAGAGATTTTGAGAAATAATACCAGTCCATTTTAACCAGGTTGGAAAATTATTTGAGATTAAAATTTCTTCTAATTTTTATGTCAAATATTACTAGGGAAGTGGAAATAAATTCGAGTAACGAATTTTAATCATCACCGATCAAAGAAACGAGTCGTCGCAGTTCGAGCGTAAAGCCAAGAGTCTCTTTATTTTCTCCTAAAGTTTAATTCTATCATTTTTCTTCCTGCCAGTCTCTTTTTCTCTTTCTATTTCCTTCGCTTTTCACATCGAGAATGTCGGTGAAGCCGAAAAGCCTTTACTTCTTTCTTTCTTTCTTCTTCTTCTTCTTCTTCTTCTTCCTCCTCCTCCTCTTCTGCTCCTTCTTCTCTTCCTTCGAATGAACATTTTCCTTTTCTCGGCACGAAAAGGCAACGTACAATTGCTGAAAAGTTCAACTCGGTGTTACTTGGATTCTAGCGTTTCGCAAAGGTGGCAAACGCGAATTCGCAATTTATCCTTTCACTCTTAACTTTTCCCTTGTATTAAGAATTTATAAAGTTTGTTTTAAAAATGTATGTTTGGAAAAAATCAGCGGTATTAGATGGAACGCATAGGTTCGTAGCAAGTTTTTCATCGTAGATACTATTTAAACTGTAATCCTTGGCACACACAAGTGTGTGTGTGCCATTGTACGATTTCCCTACTATCCCATTCTACGATTTCTAATCGGCTATCGCGGATTATCGAGAATTTTAAGTCGACGTCTACTACCACGAGCAAGCTTTCAATCATCACTGGAACGGGACACCCGATGGAAACCGAACCGGATTTCGGGTGGAATGAATAACTCATGACTCGCAGTCTGAGTCCCGATACTCTCGGATCAAACGCGTCAGTGTCGTCGCAATTAAAGCTCGGAACTCTCTCTCTCTCTCTCTCTCTCTCTCTCTCACCCCCTAATCGTCAATCGCATCGTCAATCGCATCGTCAATCGCATCGTCAATGTAGAAGACGCGGACTCGCATAATTTTCCGTCCCATTTGACTGTTTCAAGCAGTATCTCTGGTAATGGTGATCATTCTGACTATCGTTCGACAAATTGTCACCGATGACAACGACGACTACGATCAATTTTCTTTTTTATCGATGCGGTAGAGACGATGGAACCCTATAATAAAAGGGTTGTTTGAAAAATAATAAGAAAAGAAAGAAAAGATCAGAAAGCTCGCTTCTCGCTAAGGGTAGGTATTATACGTTAGCATACATTTTATGCAAACACTTGTGAATATTCATAAGTCTATTATAGTCTTCGAATGGAGTACAAGAGAACGTTCAAGCTAAAGGTGAAAGGACTTATCTTAGGTCAAGAGTCGTAATCGAGTCAGATCCCTTTCTTATGATATTTAAGAGACAATGCAAGAACATCAGATATATGAGATATGACATACAATATATTTATATATATATATATTATAGAAAAAGTGACAAAATCATTTGATAAGGTTTCGTTTATGAAACAACATCACCAGAAGAATTTTCATTGTGTGCCCAACTATGTATGTGCCCGATATTGTATGTCCATTAAAACTTCTTTCGAGGGTCAATAGGGCTTTAAATATAATTGCTGGATTGTACAATTAGTACAACGAAAGGTCTATTTTTGCGTCTACCTTACATCAGACGCCTAGATATTTTCCAATGGAGTTTAATTCCAATAATGTTTTATAACAAGATACCTACTGTTTCCCTTATCGGCTTTTGATTTTTAAAATAAGAGAAGCAGCAGAAGAAGAAGAAGAAGAAGAAGAAGAAGAAGAAGAAGAAGAAGAAGGAGAAGAAAAAGATATCTATAAAATCGTTGAAAACGGGAAAGGTGGAACGAAGCTAATATCGCATTCATGAAGTGACGATCGGTCCGAACCCTTCTGAATAAATAAATAAATATAAATAACTAAGTAGAGAGAAAGATAGCTCGATGTTGCATTATTGACGTGCACCTTAATGCCCTATTGTTTGCATCATAAAATACAAATTTATAATACAATAAATAAATATATACATATATACATGCTGACAATTTCATGTAATTTAATACATGGACTTTATTATAAATTGCTAATAAAAAAAGAAATAAGATGAATTTGTAAGTAAATCATGTGCGAGTATTATGAGTTTTTATATAAATCATCCATACGATCGAAATATATTTATTTGTGTATACGTGTAACTATGGTTAGACGCATCGTATGTATATTCACAGGGTGGAAAATAGGAGAAAATTGTTCGCTGTCGGAGAAGGTTGACAACGTGGAGAGCTCTTCAATTTATCTCACCCCTCGGAACGTCCATTCTTCCTTCGTCGTTCCGTTTCGTTCCATTTTCGTTTCGTTCTTTCTTCTTACTTCTACATCCGTTTCTTCGCCTTACTTCCGACTTACTTCTTTCTATTCCTGTTTCCTTCTTTAGCCTTGGGATGATATTTATTAGATTTCTGTCACGTCCCGTTTTCGTGCGAAAAGGAGAGCAATGTGTTCTAGAGAGAGAGAGAGAGAGAGAGAAGGAGGAGGAGGAGTAGGAAATCCGGCATATTCAAAACGATATATATCTACTCACTAAACAAAAACGAATAGAAATATCGATGGAATTATAATTGCAAGGATTTGTCGATACAACACACGATAAGTAGAAAAGCATCCTACTAATCGGAGTGTGAGGATGGATGGATGGATGGATGGACGGACAGTCCTCAAGTTCTTCCTTGCTTCGTAAAATTCATCATGCGCCCGACCTCGAGAACGGCCCTTTTATCTGAAATTCCAAGATAGTCGGGACTACGGATTAGTGTTGTTCAAACAGAGGTTAAGGGCACTTCGAAATGGGCGTGCACGGGCTTACCATCTTGTTCTCTCTTTCTTTCTTTCTTTCTTTCTTTCTTTCGTCTTTCCCTACTATTCTCCGTCTCTTTCTTTTTGCTTCGAGCTAATAAAATACCACGACGACCGGCCCTTCTCGAACTATATTGCCCTTTGCTCAACTTAGACCGAAAGGAATGCTCGCATTACGTACCTTTTATCTCTTTCTATCAAGTTCTATCACGTATTTTCCACTCTCTTTCTCATTCTGTTATGCGATAATAGTTCAAAGGGGACTCGAGTAAAAGACTCTGCGTTCATCAATTCGAGGAAAATCGATTAACAATTATTTACCTCTGTATTTTTTCTTTTATTTACGCGGTGGGTCTACAATATTATAATAAATAAATCCTACAATTATCTTACTCTTGATACTGTGCACTCGTTTCATTCTCTCAAAAATTTGTTTGTTCAAGGTTTTATTTCTAATGATCTGATGTGATCTGTACATATAGTATTTCTTTTTTTTTGTACATTTTGTATATCTTTTCTTATATACTCTATATCTGTGCTATTTGTTTTCACGATTAACATGCTGTTTAATCTGATAAATTTATCATCCAAGTAATGTTTACCTTCTTTTTATTCGTAGATAAGATAGGGTTGATTTAATAGCAAATTTAACCATTGAAAGGTTCCTTTCTTCTTGTCGTACCATCGAACGATAGGTTTCACAGAGTTCTCGTAAATTTTACTCAACACTGCTTGTAACCGCACGTTCTCATTCTCTTTGAGAGCCACTATCTGTCTCTATTTCTATTTGTCTCCCTTTATCTACGTCCGGATAATAAAATTGTGTCGGTCTTTCTCTCGTTATATCGGCCATTCGTAGTTCTTGAAAGGACGCGTATATCTCCGCTTCCTATGGAGGAATCTACGGAGGAAGCTATGGAGGGTTAGTAAGAATTTTCTCTCCAATGTGTTACACACATGTAATTACGCAAACAAGATATATACGTCTTCTAACAAATGCCGAATCGTAATACACGATAGGAAGGGACGTTAATCGTTTGTCTCGAGGACTTAATCTCGATTTATTCCTTCACGACCATCCCCAAACTATTTAATACCGTTATCTGTATCTGTTCGTACCTATTGTATATACGTTTATATATATATATATATATAATGATTTAAATATATATGTTACGGTCGATGCAGATATCTATCTATAGATCAATCTATAGAATGTAATATAAATATATTCAGTTGGTCGAGTTTGATCGGTTTTATTTTTCTTTTTTCGTTTTTCGGTGATACGGTAAAACGCAGATGATATTCTTTTCCGATGCTATATATATATATGTATATTTTCTCTATTGTCTCTTTTTAACTTGGCAAAGAGGAAGAGCAAGAGAGAACCGGGAAATGACAGTATCGCGAACGCTCGACTACAAACGACCGAATGAAATACGAAGGAGGAAGTAGAAAGGAGATCTATGAAATATGTATTACGAATCGCTATTCGGTGATTTCGATGCAATAAAAGAAGTTTAATGTATCAATGGGAATATATCATCTCGAACGAATGCAGCAGCCTTTCTTCTTCCTCTTCTTCTTCCTCTTCTTCATCTTATTCTCCATTATCTTTTATCTATCAACGATATATCGTTCGTGATGATTGTATAAGTTTCGATTTTACTAGCATCGTAAATTAGTATTATTGAAGAAAAACTAACGAAAAGAAGAAAATATAAAGTAAAAGAGAGATATATCTTTTTATTGTTTTCTTTTTGAAAAGGTTGAAAAATAAAGTGGTATCCTCGATCCTATCTACTGTGACTTGTGCTGATATAAAAAATGGAGTAAAATTATCAGGAAGTAAAAGAAACAAAAAGATGGGACAACGATTTCGGAATAATTAAAGGTCTTAATGTAGATACCAGTGTCGATAGGCAATTTTACGGGCCGTAAAAATGGGCTTAAAGTCTCTTTTTCTTGAAATAAAGTGAGAAAGAGAGAAAAAGGATGAGAAGGACAAGAGCAAGGCATCCTGATGGTGAAAGGTGAAAGTCAATAAGGCTTTATCTGGCCGACATACGGTTGACAAATTGCACAGGAAAATTGGCGTTTCCACTTTTCGTATCCCTATTCTAGCAGTGATTTTTGAAAAGAGATTTTTATCGAGTCAATCCACTTGGACTAAATGTTTGCTTTGGTCAAGAACGCGATTGTACATTTTCAAATGACCCTCGCGTATTTGAATAAAAATTGGATTCAATTATCATTTTGGTTTTGTTTCATTGTTTCTCTTTATTTGACAGCGTCGTTCGCCTTTGTAATTAGTCGCAACGCTCGTTCCAATTACGAGACGCGACGCGACGCGACACGACACGGTATCGGCCCTAATGAGGCACTTGTAAGTAAGCTGGCGAGGGCTTTGACTAATTAAGTCCCAGTAGGGCTCGCCATCGGCAATACTCGTTGTCCTTAGTTTCTCTCTTTTTCTCTCTTTTTGTGTCCGCTCATGTTCCTTCTGTTTTCTCTTTGAACCTCCTGGTGCCCTACTCTGGGCTGCCCCTTTTTGCTAAAGTTTTGTTCGCGATCCTTGAGTATTGATATATCGATTGGTAAGAGAAGAGCTAGAGGCACGCATTGTTTAACGATAGAATAGCTGGAGCGTGGAGCGTGGAGTGTGCAGCGTCGATCAATAATGTCAACGATCTCAACGTCGGACCGGAAAAGACGTTACTGCGATAGTAAAACCTATCCGCCTATCTCCAAAGCGAGAATGATAGAGTTCCAAGCGTTTGCTCGAATTTGCACAAACTTGCCCGATTATTGGATTTCCTTCCTTTACGTCTATACTATATATAAATTCATCTATGTATATGTACAAGCAGTATTATAGTGCTTTTGTTATCGAATAATATAGAGCTAGGTTCGATTGTTCACGAATACACAATTCGTGATTGTTCCGCAATAGGTATGCGAGTTGGTACAGCTTCCTCGTTAGTAATTAATTAATTAGTTTACGATCGAACCTAACACATGTACATATTGAATATAGAAAAATGCAGATGATATTTATAATACGATACTTCGAAATCGAGTTCGATCTATTGGTAGAAAAGGAGCGAGAGGAAATATTCGAATCCGGTGAAAGTACTTTTCCGTATTCTTTCGATCACCTTATCTCCCTTTTGGCCACCGGAATTTTCCCATAAGAGTTCGCAGACAGTTTCCTCGAACCGATAGAGCGAAACGCGAAAGTCGGCTTAGTGCCCGGTATAATCTCATTTCGATCCTTCCGTAATCCTCATCCTCCCACCATCACCACCACTACCACCACCACCTATTTCATCCTCCTTATTCTCTCCTCTTTCTTCTGTACATTTGAAGACTCCATATATAGTACTCATACATATAATCTCCGAACGATTGGGTAAAAGGGTGACAGTATAGTCGAACGACACGAGATCACACGAATTCCTGATAGCCTTTTTTCTCCTTTTGCATACCGAACTCCTCTTATCCTCCTTCGTATTCCTCTTTTACTACGGAGAGAAGCTCTCAATTTCTTCGAACTCGCTTACTTCAAATCCTTTTGTAGTTTCTATACAATGACACCAGACATTTCGACTTTTGGTCGATGCACTAAATTTTCTTAGGTACTACCGAAAAAGAGATCAGAACCTTTGAATGCTTGGCAGCCATCGGAGAGATGCGTTTAGAAAAGTACAAAGTTCTAAAGTAAGAAACTTTTTCTCTAACTTTGAATCAAATCCAATGTTTTTCATCAACGAAGATCACTAGCAGGAAACGCTAAGAGCTAATATGAAAGATACAGAGAAAAAGATTTTATTTTGTATCATCTTCTTAATGCTTTTGATGTAGAGAGAGTGAGAGAGAGAGAGAGAGAGAGAGAGAGAGAGAAAAGTATTTTATATTCGCATGAATTCGGGAAAACGGATGAAAACGTGGTAGGAAACATGGTGGCCAGTATGCACGATAAAAATCCCTTTTTTTCCGTCGTTGGATTAACTTATCCTCGAAACATTTTGCCGTTTTTTTTTTTCTTTTATTTTTTTTTTTATTTTTTTTTTTTTTTTTCATACTTCCCTCTTATTCAACGCGCATTGTATTGTCCGTATAGAATTCTCTGCGTTCTCGGTACTGAACTTTCCAAACTTTTGTTGTTACAGTATCATACGTACGTGAATTTGAAATGTATTTTTGGCGAATTGTTTAAACATTTATTTTATACATTTGAATATCAGTTTGTTGATATACTACGTTAATTATATACGATTAGGAATGAATTTAGATATTGTAATAAGACGATGAGGGATTTATAAACGTTCAAATGAAATTGTTGAGAAGTTTGGTCGGGTTCGCGCGCGTATTTATGTGTCTATGAGTGTGTTTAATTCTGTGTATCTCGACGAGTGGTACTCCCCCTTTTTTGAACTGGTTGAACGATCGTAAATTAACAGCTATCGCAAAGAGATTTTAGGATTATAAAGAGTCGTCGAAACAATAGGAATAAATTTTAATTACCAAACATATTATCCGTTTAAAGAGACACTCGAATAAATTGTGACAAATAATCCCGGTTTCGTCGCTCTCTTCCGTCCTTCCGACATTTATTCGACCGTTATGGAACATCCATTTGTTCCTCGCGTGGGTCATTTTTTTGTATTTTTTACACTCTGGACAATATTTCGACGACGTTACAACGGCGAACGTAATGACACGTCGCTCCAAACGAATTGCTTTCATTGTATTCCACTAAATTTCATTAATCACGAATAGCAATTTTTTCCCTTTTTCTTCTAGTTTTTTTTTTTTTTTTTTTTTTTTTTTCCCCACGAAGAGGAAGTTCTCGTTAACGAATCCTCTTTCTCTCTGTGCATTTTTTCCTTCTTTTTTTTTATCTTGTTTTACTCTCGAAGGAGAATACAAATGTAAAAGATATCGTTCTCTCTCTCTCTCTCTCTCTCTCTCTCTCGTTTGGTCGTCGTGCAATTTGGCGAGCGTTGGTATCATACAACTGGAAGATGTCGCGAACGTGGAAAGAGCCGTTCAGCCAAAAGGGCAAGCATTCGTCGACGAATTTCAGCGGGAAATAAAAATCCTCGTGGTACGCGTACGGAGGACGACGTCGTTACCTAAAAAAGGGTCCAAGTTATACCTCCGAGAGAACGTTCGGAAGTGCTGAGAGAGAGAGAGAGAGAGAGAGAGAGGAGAAAGAAAGAGGAAAAAGAGGAACTCGGTTGGTTATGGAAACAAATCACGTTGCTCTTGGAAAGAAATGCAAATACTATGCAGGAGAGGGTAAGAGTAAGAGACGGAGATAAAAAGAGAGAGATAGTCAAGGAAAGCGGAGCGAATTCCAAAGTAGAATTTGCCCTCGTCTCTCTTTCGTTGGAAACTCGTAAACTGCGGAAACTGACCTCCGGTCAGAGAAGACGAGCCACGCACGCATGCACGCTCCGAAACTGCAGCCACTTTTGGAGTTATTCGTATGCGCCGAGAGCAAATTCGCGTTTTGGCATTTCCGCGCTTTCCCTCTGCGACGTGCTGCCGTGGGGCTGCATGGGGGCATGCGATTCTCCGCATGACCGAACTACCCTTCCTTCTTTACCCTTTTAGAAAGCATATTCGAGGAAAGAGATATACGAGTGACGCCTTCATTTTCAAAGTGCAAGCCGAATCGTCCTTGAGATATCGCCTAGTTTCACCTTATTCCACCGTAAAACGCTACTTCGCGGACCGCCGGAATAACCCCTCATCCTCGCCGCTCTCTCTCTCTCTCTCTCTCTCCCCAGTTCTTCCTATTCTCGAGAATGACGTTGACCTCTTTCTCGAAGCGTTTTGATATTCCGGAAATTTCTTCCTCGACATTTACGATATTCATGTATATGTACACGTAAATAGGTACATATATATATATATATATATATATAGATCACGTTCCTGTTTCCTGTCGTCGTTTTGACGTGAATTTATTTACGACGAATATTTTCACCGAACAATGATGTTGCCTCTCTATAAAAGCCAACTTCAATGTTTCTTTTATTTTATTTTATTTTATTTTCTTTTATTTTTTATTTTCTTTTTTCTTTCCTTCTGCACCTTTCTTATATTTATTTAATATCGAATTGAGAAAAGAGCATTATTTTGTCATATTTACGCAAACTTTGTTTGTTTCATTATTTGACAAGAAAATAGGGTAGAATAATATTACATTTTTAATCAATTGTGCAAAATTCGATCTATATTCTATCGGAACGTTTTCCATATTTTGTTCTTTTCGAACAACTGTCAGTTACCGGATGACGTATTTTCCGGTTTTGCAAAAGCAAGAATATAAGAGGAATGTTTTTAGCTCGTATTTGGTATTCCAGATTTTTCTCGAAAGAAATTCGCTTTAAATCAGTACAGAACTAACGTGAAAAATTCGTGAAACGATGATAAGAGAGGGTGGGTTTCTTCGAGAAGAAGCAAAAAGAGAAAAAGGGATAAAGAGAGGGCATGGACAAAAGTAAAAAAAGGGAAAGACGAATGGACGTGAAGTAGGGGGAGCGTAGGGGGAGAAATCGGAGATAGAGAGCGCATTGCGGAATCAGTTTTTGTTTCGTGGCTTAAAAGCAGGGAAAAATGGAAAGCGCTGCGTCGACAATGCGCGAAAGGACGACCTTTTCGCCGAGGTCCCTCGGGGAACGTCAACCGGCACGTGTGTGGACTTAATCGGACGGGAGAGAAAGACCGAGTGGATCGACCTTGCCCATAGCCCTTTTCAACGGTCTACGGATGTGGGCGGACGATAATCGATATCGCGTGTAACGCCACTTTTCAATCAATGCAGGCTGGTGCTATAGTCGTCCTCCGACCAAAGAAAATACAAAAGAACGAACTAGGACCTTTCAAAAGAAAAAAA
>NW_015149096.1:78122-99734 GCF_001465965.1 Polistes dominula
CGTGCGAGCCGATTTATCGATCCGAACGCGCCGGAAAAAGCAACGCGCGCGATAAATTTCTCGTCTCTCCTCGATGTGTCGTCCCTTTTCTAAAAGTACACGTGAAATTTAAAAAAAAAAAAAAAAAAAAAAACAAAAGGAAGAAGAAAAAAGAAAAACAACAAAATAGAAAGGTCGACAAGCGTGAGGAGAAGTCGCGTAAGAAAAGAAAAATACGACAAAAAGAGAAGTAAATTCTTTCCTTCCTCTCAAAACATATGGTCGGTCTATTAGGACTAATAATAGAGGTTCTTGGACACGCACAGTGCATGCTTTATATATAATATATTTCTATCTTGTTCTTTGTCGCGTGACAAGAGTTCGTTTAAAAGGAGAAATTTTCTCCCTGTCCTTTTGTCCCATCTTCGATAATATATTTTGCAAAAGCTTGCGAGCTTTCGAGATGACAACGATGACGCTGGACAAGAAGGGAGACGTCGCAAAGATACCACTCCCATATCTTAGTTTATGCGTCACTTAGAATTTGTGTAATATGGCGAACGGACGAGTTAGAATTTCTAATGTTTAATATATTCTGGATCTTGAAGTTTACAAAGTCTTAGAAGCTTGGAAGAGCTAGGTATTATTTATTTGAAAAGAGTGAATTTGCAAATAATCCCACGCCCATTGTTCTGTTTTAATTATTTATTTATTTATTTATTTATTTATTTATTTATTATTCGTTAGCTTATGAACAAAATGAGTTTAATAAATTTCCATTGTGTGTGTGTGTGTGTGTGTGTGTGTGTGTGTGTGTGTGTGTGTGTGTGCGTTCTTGCTCGTTAAGCGAAATTCTTGTCAATCACATAACGCACGATATAAGCATAGACGTGTGCGCCGATATTGTAAACAAGCAGCAGCAGGGACGTATCAAAATTAGTTGGATTGCTAATGCAAGCAATGCGTCTCCTATATTAAACTGTCATAACGCAATTCGATTTTACGGTACGGTTCGAGCGTACGCAAAATACATATACATACTCCAAAGTAATATTAACCATCATTACTAGTGTGTCTGTATACGCGAGCGAATTATTTGTTCCTAAATAAACATCAGCGTGCGTAATGAGTGTAATGTGATTTGTTATAACTAGAAACATATTACGAATGATTATAATGTATTAATCGTTCGGATAATAAATGACGTACATACGTAATATACATATACCTACGTACGGCGAATAATCAACGCGCAATTCATCATCGTAGAACGCAGGGCAACGAGCTTTAATTATAAGGTGTCATTTAATTACAAATACATACGTACATACGGCTGTCCGTATGTAGTATGTATGGCTATTAAAATGAAGGATGACGCTTAAAATCGCTAGTCGATAATAATAGTCCTGGAAATCGTTCGTTCACTTTTATCGATTATGTAAATCCTATAGAAATGTTCTAAATTAGTCTTTGACGTTCAATTATTCAAACTGTAAATCTTCAATTAATGTTAATGAATATAAAGAAAGCATCAAATAATGTCGATAACAATTGATATTTCTTCTCGTTATTCTTCTCTACAGATCTGTATAGATATTATCCTTGATTGTGTCTTCGTCGTCACGGCGGAGGATGCGCAAGGCCCTTGTCTACCCTCTTAGTCCTAGCAAGTAACGAGTGAGCAGGGCGTTTAGGCGTTCGCATGGCCAACAAAGTGAAAAAGACGTCGTCGGGTGAAGAGAAAGACGGAAAAAGAGAAGAAGAAAAGCTTAGTCTGGGAATCTAAAACAAGGTACACACCATTTCTCGACGAGTCGACGTCGTTATTGTTACTGGCTGCCAAAAATATACCGGGTGTCGTGTTCCAATGCGAGACCAACTTGACACGAGGAGTAAATGGGGAAAAAAAAAAAAAAAAAAAAAATGAAAGAGTCGAGACTTTTGAAATTTCGTTTAAGCAGATAGGACACGTTCGCTTTTCCTTCCTTATTTCACCGAGGAAACAAAATTAATCGCATATCAACGGTGTTTGCTTAATATCAAATTCGATGGTTATCTCAACGTATTTTCCACCTTCCTAATTTAAGACCAATACCGTACACTATGGAAAGACTTCAATAGGATAAGTAGATAACTGACAAGTTATTTCGTTGCATGATTACACATACAACTTAAGTTTTGATAAACACTTTGTATGTTTTAACCGGAATCATATAGTTACTAAAAATATCTCCGACTCCTCTTATTTTAGTAATCTCGTTGTTAAAGTTGAGACAGACGAGCGAAAAGATAGACGTGCTCGACGACGATCGTGGTATTTCCTTCTTCCTTCTCCCAGTCTGCACAGTATTTTTTGGTAGGTAAAATTCGAAATTTTGGTTTAGTTATCACGCGAGAAAAAACGACTAAACAAAATGGAACGATAGCCGAAATCAAACAAAATAAAAAGAAAGAGAAAGAAGAAGAAGAAGAAGAAGAAGAAGAAAAAAAAAGAAAGGATTAAAGAGAGAGAGAGAGAGTACATAAATTCCACGTTAAGCACGTCGGCAAAGTTTTAAGTGCTATTTCATCGAAATTTTCACGGAAATACCGAAAAGCGTGAGCTTCACTTTCGGCTTGGGTTCAAAGGGCAATGGTAAAACCACGATGCTGTTTCTTTCTTTCTTCCTTCCTCTTTTCTCTCTTTTTTAGCTTTTTCTCTGTACTCGGTATTTTGTTTTTTCTCTTTTGGAAACGCTTCGAAGCAGAAAGAGTTAGCTCGCGGCTTCTCGACGATTCGTATCCGTCCGAACACCCGGTATAAACGAAGCTCATGTTAGCACGAGGGAGAGTTGAGAAAAAGGAAACAGCGTTATTACTCGAGCGAAGCATTGGGCTTTTCTTCGAACCCTCGTTTCGTTGCGCTTCGTTTCCCTGCCTTTTCTTCCACCATTTTCCTCTCAGTTTTTCTTCCCTTTGTCCGCCTTTCCCGGTACCGTTTATTGACCGAAAAGTCACTCTTTCTCTCTCTCTCTCTCTCTCTCTTTTTATATACATAAAAGGGCCACCACGGCTTTGCACATGTGACAAGACATCGGAGGGAAGATCGCGAGTGATCAACGATCAAAGTAAATATAGCTTGCTATATAAGAATGTACGATATGTTAACGGCGTAAAAGCAGCTACACGCTTGGCTTTAAGTAAAGAATTACGATAGGAAACGAGTGTTACCCTTCGACAATGTTATTTGTCCCTGTATCCTCGCGAGGATGAGCCTGCATCGAATGTCAACTTGTCGATTATCGTATCAAATAAAAAGATTTACGATAAAAAGAAAAGAAAATCCAAAATAAATGAAATAAGATATGATATAAATATGATATGAAATGATATGATCTTTTTATACTATTCCATTGTATAATTTTCAAAAGTTATACATATTTGTATAATGTGACAGTAAACGTCAGAGGCAACGCGTGTTGCTTGTCAAGAATATTTCGATGATTCAACTAATTCAATGAGTAGTACGGTCCCTCGTAGTGAAAATTGCTTGATGAAAGAATCCTCGTGTTATTAACCACATTATAAACACGTTATTAACTCGGCCACCGATTATTTCTGCGATTATAATTCTCGTTAGCGTGGCTCGGTCATAACGATGAATCATTTATCTTCATTTATTATACAAAATTAATTATTTGTTCGGTCTCCCTTCCTCCCTCCCTCTCTCTCCCTCTCTCTCTCTCTCTCTTTCCCTTTCCGTATCTATCGTTGGGACCAGATGAAAATTCTTTTATTCGATAAAAGCTAATTAGATTGAAATAAAGAGTAATTTAACTAGAACGAGAAGAGAAACAAGCCGAAGCGAAACGAAACGAAACGAAACGAAACGAAACGAAACGAAACGGAATGAAATGGAATGAGATGAGGAAAAAAATCAAAAAGAGAAAAATCATTGTTTCGTATTCTCTATTCGAACGACAAGATAGAACTGAAATTAACACCGTAACGCGTAAAGAGAAATTCGAAGAACGATTTTGTTTCTATGGGATCCATTGGCAGGAAATTAGAATCGCGAATGACATATCTCATCGAGTGAAATACGGTTTGAATAACGAAATCGATGTCCGGCGTAAGGCGAAACTCATATATCGTATTGCGATAAGGATCTTTACTCGATTTTCAACGATCTTTTTTCTTTCTTCCTATCAATAGAAATGACCTGTTCATTTGTAAAACGGAACGCAGATGTTTTTTTGTTAATAGATATCCAGCAGATATATTATATCGCTTATATCGCTTATATCGCTTATATCGTTGATATCGTTTATATCGTTTATATCGTTTATATCGTTTATATCGTTTATATCGCGTGCGAGTATTTTCTATCATTTATTTTATCGACAAACCATGATAGGAAATATTATATTGGGATTCACGTTAATTTACGAGATAGCAATAATTATACACACAATCGTACTTTTCCGTTGATTTATTTAGAAAGCGAGAGGGGAATAGATCAAAATCGTGAAACGATCTCGATTTTACCTAATAAACCGGAAACCTAATGCGGTTCAACCTAATAAAGCGGAATTACCCGTATTAGGTGACGGATCGATCGATCGATCGATCGATCGATCGATATATTGCACCCAGCTTCTCGGCAATAACGCGAATTTCAATTGATCTAAGCGTTACTGACGTTTCCGTGCTTCGCGTTGCTACTGTTCGATCCGACAATTATCTGATAGAGACATCACACTCAGGGAAAACTGTAAATACAAGGAGAAAGACTAAATCGTAATAAAGCTTCAATCGTAAATAGACGAACGACGACAACGATAGTACGGTACACAACGCTAATTTATTCAAGTACTTTTTATTCATTTATTTTATATTTATTTTCCAAGCGTTTTTTACTTGTAGGAATTTCTTTAAATAGTTTTTCTTGTTCTTTCTTCTCTATACACACTACTATCGATAGGTATAATCTCGTATTTTCCGTTCGTATTATTACATCGTTAGCCAACGTTAATTTAGCGAAGAAGCAAGCGTTTTCCAGAGTTTTATCGAGCGATTCGCAGTTATCGCGAATGAGCATCGAAGTCCAGAGTTTTCCATTGGGAAGCAAGAAAAAAAAAAAAAAAAAATGAGAGGCCAGTAGCAGCTCCATTGTACGTACGATCGAACGTAACAGATACGTACCATGGCAACATCGTTTTGAAATACGGCGGCCCTTTTAATCCTCGCGAAGCCGGACACACGATAATAAAACAATGAGAAGTACGAATATTAATGACTTTGTATCCATTATTCAACGCGGATGAAACCGCATTTTTCTCGGGGAAAGCGTCAAGGGAAGAGAAGTAGGTGGAGTTACCAACTTGGAATACGGAGATAGAAAGAGAGACCAAAATTGATATCGTATCAGTTTTGCTATGAAATATCGCAAATCATTTAGCAAAACCTTAATGTTCAATTTCTATTTTCAGTCTACTTTTATTTTGGTGTGCTTGCACCATGCAAATGCTTGGAGAATCAAATGTTAGGAATATGTCGCATACCTTCTAGCGGGATGTCGTAGCATGCTTGGATGGCAAAATAATCGAGAACCGCCTGTCGCATTGGCGGACAAAAGAGATATTTCACCATCCGACAAATTCCCTCGTTAAATGGGCGCGCGCGTGTAAAAATAAGAGAGGAAAAAACCGAGAGAGGAACAAAAACAACTAACGCGTCACGGCTTTCCAGCTCTACCAACCCCTCTTTTGCACCACCTTCTTTCACTCTCTCTCTCTCTCTCTCTCTCTCTCTCTCTTTCTCCTTTTTTTTTGTTTCTCGTTTCACGTTCGATCGACGAATCGGAGCGGCCGGATTAAAATCTCATATCGGTCGTTTGCTCGCTCGCTCGCTCACTCGCTCGCTCGCTCGCTCCAAATGGTGCGCGGTAAATATAATAATAATTAATACGCGCCGTGCCGATTAATTGTGACTAATTATCGCTCACTTTTTGATCCCGATGAAAAAGAAAGAAGCCTGTTTCGTCGTCGGGCACAATACGTTTTGCCTACTCCTCTTACTCCTTCCTACCATCCACTGTTTCATACCTTTCAGTTCCATTTGTGTACGCTCTTCTCTCAATTTCATTTCCATTATGATGAAGAAAAAGTGTTATGATAATGACGATATGATTGTTTCCGTATGCAAATAATATTCGAGAATCATCAGCGTTAACGTCGCTATTATTAAATTGCAATGTATTTCACGTACATATTATTCAATCGTAATGACTAATGAGTGACGTGTGCGAGGAGAGCGACAATTACTGTGCCAGGCGTTAAAAGTACTTCATCGATTGCCTGAAATTAATGACAACGATAATAATAATAATTACAATACGTTTTCAAAGTTTCGTCTTGCAAATATTAACAGTGATTCTTATCGGTGCATTGGCGTTTACCGTTGCTTTTTTCTACGATAATTGAAGCGTGGAACAAGATAGCCTGTAATTACGAAGGCTCTTTTCGAAAGAAATGAAACGCGTCTACGAGATAAAGCTATATACTTTATCGTGCCTCCACGTCGTTTCTCCACGTCGTTCGCGAAGACGACGAGCAAGGAAAGAGCAAGGAACGAGCAAGGAACGAGCAAGCAACGAGCAAGCAACGAGCAAGCAACGAGCAGTCCGGATCGTCGTCTTATCTTGATACGCTTTCATTGGTGGTCGACACGACAGCTACTCTTCGATGTCGAAGAAGGGGAACAGGAAGAAAGACAAGGAAAAACTAACAAGAAAAAAGATACCGAAGGGAGAACAGGAATCCAATCTCGACAGAAGGAACGATTAGTCAGGCTTTCCATTTGTTTTTCTCTTAAATTTCTTTTTTTACACCATCATTCGTTTCCAAAGAACGAATGAGAACGAAACGATCGGTCAAAAATTCTTGAAGGAACCCACTGATTTCTCGGTTATTCTCGGCGGCATGATTTGTTAGATCCTTTTCCTTTTTTCTTATATTCTTATATTTCTTTTCATTTTTTTTTTTTTCTTTTTTTTTTTTAAATAGTTGGGAATACACCGNATAGTCGTCCTCCGACCAAAGAAAATACAAAAGAACGAACTAGGACCTTTCAAAAGAAAAAAAAAAAAAAAAAAAGAAAAAAGAAAAGCTTTTACTGTTCTCCGATTTCGTCTATTTTATTCTACAATGCAATCATTTTCGACAAAATGATAAGTAGCTAATAGCTTAATAAGTAGCTAACTATCAATGTAAAACGTTCGATGACTTGAACTGACTTCATATTTATTTTGTCTTTTTTCGTTGCAATTCGTCCGATATCATGGGATAACGATACCAAAGTATGAAAGGTATCGCGGTCTATCTGCGTATACACTACTACCAACCAAAACTTTAGATACACGTTAATTATAATATTGTTTATTTCTTACTGTGTCATTTATACACCATCTTAAACTAACTCCACTAGTTTAGTTCGTAGAAGACCAAATAATTGAGAAGAAAAACGAAACTTGACAAAGTAATATCATAAACGATATCGGTTGTTCCAAAAGCTTTTTACTCACAATTTGATAAATCTGACGAATTTGGATAACAGTAAAAGTTAACAAAATGGTATCACAAAAGTGTAATGTATATGTCGTAGATGTTGATACATGCGTAGATGCGTAAAGTTCGTAGGAAATATTGACGTAGATCTTGAATCTGCTCGGACGTTCCTCTTTAAAGTGTTTTCTGCGTGTATCTGCGCATTCGCATACAACTAAAGTAATCAGCTAGTCAAGCAGGTTGCCAGCCAACAGTCTACGAGCGAATATAGCTGCACTGATAGGTCTTTGACTATATGGAATTAATTATGCAGAGCTCGTACGATCGTACCAATAACGTCGCGTTATTGCCGCTTTTAGTGAAAGCTGCAAAAGGGGAGAGGAAGAGAGAGGGAGAAATGTTCGTTCAAAACGAAATCGATTCTGCTCTTGGATTTCGTTTCTTCGCGTTATTCCTTGCCCCCTTTTTCGCAGCATCGTCGTCGATGAGGCTTTCGATTAAGAAAAAAAAAAACAAGCAACTGCTTTGAAAAACTGATGTGATTGACCTAAAACGAGCTACGCTTAATTACCGCGAGTTAACGCGTCATTGTTACACAGTAAAATTAAGATTAAAATAAAGAAAGATCGATTAATAAGATCGATAAATAAGCCTATTAGAGATAGACAAAAAGGCGAGTTACTTTTTCATCTCGTTTCTGTTTATTCCTTTTCGCAAGTTGAATCGAAATTGGCTCCCTCCTGGGTGTACACGTTGATTGAGTCATTAGTACCCTCGCGTCCGTACCTTTAGTCCGTTCCATAGCAGGGATATAACGGTAATTTTAGTCGGCACGTACCGCCTGCAGCACCGCCGGCAGCACCGCCAGTAGCACCGCCAGCAGCACCGCCAGCAGCACCGCCATTCCACTTACAACGCGACACGCTTCGACGGGGGTCGCGTGGGCTGATTATTATCGTGATTATCATAATTACGATAATTATGTTACTTTAGCGTTCGTAATATAGACTCGAGAGTTGCCAGTGGAAGCTGCCGAGGATTGTATTGGTTGGAAGGGGCTCACGTGCGCCACAGAGATATATGTATAAATGAAGGGGTGAGTTATAAGAGAGACGCGTTGTTTCCGCGCATAACGCACTCAACTCGACTCAACTCAACTCAACTCAACTCAAGCCATCGTGTCTTTCCTATTTTCTACGTTCTACTTATGCTTTATCTCCCATAGGCGACGACTTCCCATAAATCCAAGACGTGAGCGGACTACGGATGGTGTTGCGCCTGTCGAGGAAATAGAATAAAATTCTATAATGTACCCGTTGGTAACTCCTTCGGTGTTACTTCGTTATACCGAAGCACGAAAAATGCACTCTACCTACTCGAGAGGCCGAATAAGAAAGACGGACAGAATTGGAACGTGTTGAGCTTCTTTCTTGTGCCAATGTTACATTCTCTATTCGGGATATGAGAGAATAGATATAAAGTAATTTAATTTAACAAGTTTTAGCAAAATTTCCAGTTACAAACTGATTACTTTGCGAGAACAACAAAAAGTTGCGTCGTTAACGGAAAGGGGAATATAAGTTGGGGAATATAAATTATAAGTTGGGAATATTCGGTAGCAATGAAGACGACATTAAGAAAAGCTCTACTTGTATTTCGCGCGTATGTTGAAATTAAATCCCTATACGCGCAAAGTTATAGAGGATAGAAAGAATGGTTATAGCTGGTTACTAGCCGGAGGCTAACACTCGCTAGCAACTTGTACTCGATTCGGCTAACGAGCGTCCAGATAAAACTACGAAAACGTCGTCAGGATTAATTAAATAATTAAAGCGCGTAATTATCTTTGAGAACCGCCTACGTGGCTGGACGTCAAATCGTAGGAAGCTTGGAATGTATGAGTGCTAGATTAGATGCTTTCGTAAAATTTAGTGCAACGCAGATATAATCGCCTTTCTCTTTTCTCCTATTCTTTTTTCTCTCCAAACAGAGAGAAGAGATACACAATATAATTATTCGATATTCATTTTCGCTCAGCGAAAAGTAATTCGCTGTTGTATCTCTCCCTTTTATAATAATAACTTTTTAGCCGTATCCGCGATCCGTATTTTACGAAAATAAATCGGACGTCGTCGGTTGGGCGCGAAATTCGTTAATTTCGAGTACGTAGCTACCTACCACTACTACATACTGCGATTATAGCGCACGAATTACATGGACGTCGCGTCGCGTACGATTTTCCGCGTACGATTTTCCGCGTACGCGTTGATCAATCGGAAAATAAACGATCGCTTTGAACGATTAAACAGCAAAAAATTTGACTTGTCTTCTTGTAGAAGAGGCTATTTCGTTAACTCATTGTCCTTATACGCTTGATTTTGCGATTTAATAAAAGATTGTAATGAGCATCCAACAACCGACAAAGATTTATTATACGCATGAATATGGAACCCTTAAAGCTTATTTCTCTTTCTCTACCTTTTTCTCTTATTCTAGTTGTACTTACCTATTATACATGTACAGCTTAAATAAGATTCAAGTCGTTTTCCTTGAAACGCAACGCGAACCCACTTAGCATCAAATTTAATGCGGTTAGAACTCATTTTGAATTACAAAGCGTACGCTGCGCAGACCTCTGTCGCAATTTTAAATTCTTACTTGGAGATTAATCGAGATTAAGTCTCTGCAAAGCCTTTTTTATTAGTCGCATTTTGTCTCTTTTCTTATTGGAAACCTCCTCCTGCAATGGTATATTAAGCAATATATACATTGATCAAAATCCAAAGAGAGTTTCTCATCTCTAATCATCTCTTGTCATAAAAGAAGACAAATAAAGGGAGAGATAGCGAGTGTAATCGATACGGGTAATAATCTCATTAACGTTCATCCAGTCTCGATGGTCGTTTCTTCTTCGACATGTTCCTTTTCACTTACCGACTTTCTCGACTTTCGAATCCCAAGAGACTAAAGAGAAAAAGAAGGAGAGAACAAGAAGGAGAGAACAAGAAGGAGAGAACAAGAAGGAGAGAGACGGCAAAGACTGCTAGTTAACGTTCATAGGGGATTGATGTATTTAAGTGAAAAGAGGAGAACGTCGCGCATCCATATTCCCATAGGACATTGTCGTGACTACTTTTTCTTCTGGATATCGAGACAAATCTAGGGAGCAAGAAGAAAAATAAAGAATAAAAATTGCCATCGCCAATGCGCACTCACTACAATCACGAAGCGCATATATCGATTTGCAAGGATGAGGGTGAAAACTAAAAGAGAAAAACAGAAATAGAAATTGAAAGACGATAGAAGAAGGGTATAGAAGGGGGTGATGAGGTTACAAGCATAGGGACGGGAAAAGGGAAAAGAGAAAAGGGAAAAGGGAAAAGGGAAAAGGTCCAGATTGTGAAAGTCCCGTGGGAAGAAAAAGGGGGAGGCCATGAGTGCTAAGTGATAGATCTCGACGACTAACGCGAATTTCTCTCTAACGCGAAAGATCTCCATATCTCGATCACCTTCTTCCTTGATTTATCGACCTTTCAAAGACACTTACACTTTACCAAACGGAGTGAGAAAGGGATAAATTAAGACGCATCGCTTTCCGTTCAACTTTTACCATCTTTCCAGCGTATTTTTATTTTCGAGTTGGTTGCCTTCTTTTACCGTTGGTTTCTTTTACCAATATCGAATCAATCTTGAACGAGCCAATATCTCTCTTTTCCTTTTTCACGTGCGATCGAGTGTATGAACGAAGCCAAATCGTGAGTAGAGACCTCCAAAGGAGTTATCGATTTTTCTACCAATCGTAGATACATGCGAAAAATTGTTCCAGACAAAACAATTTATGTATCTTTATTATTTACAAAATTGTCGAATCTGTCGAGTGATTTCTCAATCATAGAACGATGTATAGACGTGATGTATAGATATAGACGAGCGTTTTATTAGTAAAAGTGCGACACTAGGGGTTGAGACTAAGTAAGTGAAGAACGAGCTTAGGGTACCCTCGACCCTCGCCAGACCCGTGGGTTTATTTTCACTCAAGAGTTTCCTTAAATAATTTACGATACGGTGAAGGTGTATCGCCACCTAATTGCCCTGAAATATTGAGGAGGAGGTCGACCGCCCGTTTGGGCGGAGCTTAACGAAATTTAACGTGAATTTAAGGTCTGTATAGGAAAGCAGTCGGTGGGTTACAGACAGGAAGATATTGGAATGAGAAGCGATAAATCTTTGGAAAAATGACGCTGATAGCGCTTATAATGAAATTTAACTAAAATATAAGATGCACGACGCACGCAAGTGTACGTACGTATGCACGAACTCGTTGACATGTTTATATATCATCCATTTAAAAATCAAAAAGTAATAAAGACCGATGATCCTTTTTACTAAAATATTCATTTGTACGGAATAAGAAATGGCAAATGAATGGAGAAGAACGTCCAAATGGCTAATAAAGTTTCGAAAATGCTTGAAAGAAGCTTTTAGATTTCTTTTGATGTCTACTCTCGATGGAATAGCTGAAAAAACGATTTAAAGGATGGAGTAAAGCGTGGAGTTTGGAAAAGAGTTCATCATTTCATTCGAGATGATGAAACGGATATTCGATTGGCACTGCCAATGCCATGACAATGAAATTAGTTTAATTGAACAATTTATTTGTCAAATATTCTAGGCGGCTTTAGGAATCTTCCATCGTTGTAAAAAAGAATGAAATAAAAATTCACGTGCGCGTAAACCGATTAATAAGACGATTAAAAGAGAAATATATAAATAAATAAATAATTACTCTAAAGTAGCCTTCTCTAATCCTTGATAAATTGTAAAAGCTCTTTCAGACGCAATAAAAAAGAAGAAGAAGAAGAAGAAGAAGAAGAAAAAAAAGAAAAGCGAGGAAACGTAACGTTAATAATATAAATCCTTTGAAGGAAAAAAAGTAAGCCAGTCTCTCTATTTCCTTTTATATTTCCGTTCAAAATTTCTTAAAGACTTTAACAGTTTGTGAACGTTTTCCTGTTTTATAGATCTTTATAGTCCTCCTGGGCCCTGTAGTGGTTTCGTAATACTCGAACGCGCAACGCTCTTAATGTTAACATCGACGATAAAAGTGATTTACTCTTACGTATCCTTAACTGCGTACTTTCGAGTAACGAGAAAGAAAAGAGAGAGAAGGCAAGCTTATTAAAACTCTTCAAACTTGAGACATTTTCGATGAAATTTTATGCAGCAAATATATGAACGGCGTTGAACCATGGCCCACATGTTATCGTTATTATACATGTTATATCACTTTAATCGAACGAAAATACAATAAATACAATATATATATATCTATGTATATAATATATATTGTCGATGTCAAATGATTCCATTTTTCAATACATTTTTCTAACTTACTTAACGTACCATTTTGCTGTCGCGGAATTCATGATTAAGGTTGATAAATTGTAGATAGAAGACCTTTACCGGGTTCTTTATACCGTGATATATGCGGGAATGTTATTATTAATCCCTTCCGACTACAGTGCTAATGTCAAAAGCGTGAGCGAACCCTTTGACTACTTTAGGTGATTACGGTTGTTCTTAGTTTCTAAAGCGTCGCGTAACCACGTCAATTTTTCTACGTATTTACATACGTGCCACGTATACAAGTATGCATACATAGCAGTAGACAGAGTAAAGAGAGACAGAGAGAGAGAGAGTGAGTGAGGGAGGGAGGGAGGCAAGGAGGGTAGGAGCGTAATATGCGTGAGGCAAATCATCACGCAGCGCGGCTTTTTCTGCGAAATCAAAGGAACGAGAAGTTTTCCAATATTTTAGAGACAGACAGTGTTGCGAAACTCGCTGTTTTTCCTTTTCAATCCTGCAGAAGGATCCTAGAGTGGCATGATTAACATTCATATTTCGTTTGCGAGCAAAATTTACAAACAAAATCACGGCCGCATATCCATTTTTCTTCCTATCCTCGTGCGTTAACAACCTACGCGATATTTATTATTCAAATATATTTTCATATTATTACGTATATTAAACGTTGGTATTATTGATACGTTTCTTATTACCGACGTAAATTCATGAAATATATTTCTATATATTTTTCATTAATCTGATTATTTATCGACTGTCGGATTCGTTTGTTCGTTGCGTCGTAGGATCGTGCTGCCTCTCCGTAGAAACGAATAACAAGAGAGGGAAAGCAGAATAAAAGGGGAAGGAAAGAAAAAGATAGAAAACGAAATGGAAGGCGAATTTATTCGGCAAAGCTTGCTTAAATGCATCTTCTTCGTGGATCTCTTTGTATGTATGTACGTGTGTGTGTGTATATATATATGTAGTGTATTTTTCCCCAACGCATTTCTGGGTGGTCGTAATAAATTTCAACGAAAGGAGATGCGAACGGTGAAATACAGTCGCGGAATTCGTAAATCATGATGCGATAATGCCGGATGTCAAGCACGCTGTTGCGTTTACGATGGGCGACATTTAAAACGCACACCACCCTTCCTCCCTACTTGTTTACACGTGCTTCTCGCCAATCTCCGAGCACCACCCCTTTAAGTGCCTTTCCTTTCTACTCCTTCTTACTATTCCTACAACGACTAGATTATTTTCGTGGTATTTATCGTTGCTCGCCTTTCTGATCTTACAAACGTCTCTCCCGTTTTTGCGCAACAAAGATAGTCACCAAATTCCGTTTTCATGCGCAAACATAGATATTTCTAAATCTAATTTCAATTAGATTTTCGATTGATTTTGTTTTTATAAATAACAATCAATATATACATAGTTGATATTTATTAAAAACATCTACTTCATCTACGATTAGAAACTATTATCGTGCACGTTGTACTTTGATATATAACGACAAGTTGCGTTTTCTATGCTTCGCTAACGAACACGATCGCGAGAAAGCCACGGAATTACTGTAATCCGTGAAAGATTTCGATGATGAATCGCCGTAGGGAGGAAGAACGAGAGTAAGGTTGTTATACGCAAGAACGGGAGGGGAAGAGAGAGAGAGAGAGAGACGATCCAAGATTTAGTACGGATATCTGGATTCCGTGATGTCGCCGTTGGGATTAATAATTAGCGTGTTTTGTCGAACGAGATTCGGTCACGTCGGGAGAACGAAATACGTGCAACTAATTGTGCTACGTGAGATATTGTAGTCCGGTTACGGTTTCGCCTTTGCGTTATCGTCTTTGTGTTATCGTCTTTGTGTTATCGTCTTTGCTCTCAGACTTTAGCCTGAAAAACATACAACCTCCAAAACGATGAACACGTATGTGTCATGATAGCGATAATGCTACTTATACATATAACATTGTCTCTACCGAATCTATCGATTTATTCATTATTTCGTCGTTAGGCTTTATCCAATCTCGATAAAAATAGACTATCATCATTTTCATAGGAAAATAATATGAATGAATGAAGGCTACAAGTATATCATAGAATATATATTTGAATAAAGTATTACGGTTATATAATAAACCTCAATGTAATTATTTTATGAATACTTTCTATAAGTCATCGTTAGTGTCTCTACGTGTAATATCGTTACGGTTGGAACATACGATAATTAGGTGGACTGAAAAGTTTTGGAGAATTTTCCGAGGTAAGAGAGGGAGAGAGGGAGAGAGAGAGAGAGAGAGAGAGAGAGAGAGTGAGAGAGAGAGAGTGAGAGATAGATAGATAGAGAGTCTCCTTCCGGAAGCTGTACGCCAATTCTGCTACGTGCGCTTTCATGGAAGCGTCAAGAACTTTAATATCACGAGTGGACTACTTCAAATGTTTGAACTGCTTTCCAGAGAAGAAGAAGAAGAAGACGAAGAAGAAGACGAAGAAGAAGAAGAAGAAGTAGGGAGAGGAAGAGAGAGAGAGAGAGAGAGAGAGAGAGAGAGAGAGCGACGAAAATTTTCAGCGACACAGATTGCCGAGCTATATTCAGAAAAGAGAGGCGTGTGCGCTCTTGTTACTTTCGAGAAACTCCCTGACTCTATAAAGCTTTGATTGAAACTGCCTTAAAGGATGAGTCTCTCGTTAAAGATTATCACGAATGATCCTAACACCCCTATGTCCTTCTTATCATGACACGAATAGATATGCCAAAGAAACACCGAGCTTCTCGTTTTAATTAACGAGAGCTTTCTTAACGTCGATAGAATTATTTGTGAACATGACAAAAAATCCAGTTTAAGGAGACAGAGGAGAGAACAAAATATGTCGATGAAAAGGCAGAGAATATCGCGAAAAGAAAAAAGAAAAAACTTCTACAGAAATAAAGGTGTTTCCTATACCTCTTCTTGTTTTTTTTTTTTTTTTCAATCTCCGCTTCCTCTTTTTCATTTCCTGGCTATTGCTGGCACCGCAAGATCGCTTCGATTCGAGAAATTCACGCAACTGTAGCGTTTCCATTTTTACATTTTATTTTCAGACTCTCGCTATTGTAGATTTTTTATCTTCTCCTATTTTTCTTCATCTTCTTCTTCATTTTCTTTGATACTACCTTTGAGTATGTCCTCTCTCTCGCACACCCACACACATACTAAGAATAGTCTTTCTTATAATTAATTGAAGAATTGCAGGCGCAACGTTATGGAGTCATGAACTTTCTTGAAAGAGAGTAAACTCGGTGAGTACCTTTAATTTCTTCAAAAAATGAACATTCCGATTTTATTGTTAAAAGTAGATAGATAGAAAGAAAGAAAGAAAGAAAGAAAGAAAGAAAGAAAGAAAGAAACAAAGGGATATAGATATAGAAGGGAGTCGAAGTTGAAACAAAAGATCCATTCGTTTATTTAGCCGTTCGAAGGATTAAAATAAATATCGAAATCGAAGCGTGAGATCCACGATGGTAATCCTTTCTCTCTTTCTCTGTTGTTCGTTGGAATCGTTGACCGATTCGTTATTCGGCCATTACAGTAGGAAAAAAGGGTAGACAAGTCGCCGCAAAATTTATTTCCCTATGACCGGAGGAGGAAGCCGTGCGAGCCGATTTATCGATCCGAACGCGCCGGAAAAAGCAACGCGCGCGATAAATTTCTCGTCTCTCCTCGATGTGTCGTCCCTTTTCTAAAAAAACAACGGATAGCTAACAAAAAAAAAAAAAAAAAAAAAGGAAGAAGAAAAAAGAAAAACAACAAAATAGAAAGGTCGACAAGCGTGAGGAGAAGTCGCGTAAGAAAAGAAAAATACGACAAAAAGAGAAGTAAATTCTTTCCTTCCTCTCAAAACATATGGTCGGTCTATTAGGACTAATAATAGAGGTTCTTGGACACGCACAGTGCATGCTTTATATATAATATATTTCTATCTTGTTCTTTGTCGCGTGACAAGAGTTCGTTTAAAAGGAGAAATTTTCTCCCTGTCCTTTTGTCCCATCTTCGATAATATATTTTGCAAAAGCTTGCGAGCTTTCGAGATGACAACGATGACGCTGGACAAGAAGGGAGACGTCGCAAAGATACCACTCCCATATCTTAGTTTATGCGTCACTTAGAATTTGTGTAATATGGCGAACGGACGAGTTAGAATTTCTAATGTTTAATATATTCTGGATCTTGAAGTTTACAAAGTCTTAGAAGCTTGGAAGAGCTAGGTATTATTTATTTGAAAAGAGTGAATTTGCAAATAATCCCACGCCCATTGTTCTGTTTTAATTATTTATTTATTTATTTATTTATTTATTTATTTATTATTCGTTAGCTTATGAACAAAATGAGTTTAATAAATTTCCATTGTGTGTGTGTGTGTGTGTGTGTGTGTGTGTGTGTGTGTGTGTGTGTGTGCGTTCTTGCTCGTTAAGCGAAATTCTTGTCAATCACATAACGCACGATATAAGCATAGACGTGTGCGCCGATATTGTAAACAAGCAGCAGCAGGGACGTATCAAAATTAGTTGGATTGCTAATGCAAGCAATGCGTCTCCTATATTAAACTGTCATAACGCAATTCGATTTTACGGTACGGTTCGAGCGTACGCAAAATACATATACATACTCCAAAGTAATATTAACCATCATTACTAGTGTGTCTGTATACGCGAGCGAATTATTTGTTCCTAAATAAACATCAGCGTGCGTAATGAGTGTAATGTGATTTGTTATAACTAGAAACATATTACGAATGATTATAATGTATTAATCGTTCGGATAATAAATGACGTACATACGTAATATACATATACCTACGTACGGCGAATAATCAACGCGCAATTCATCATCGTAGAACGCAGGGCAACGAGCTTTAATTATAAGGTGTCATTTAATTACAAATACATACGTACATACGGCTGTCCGTATGTAGTATGTATGGCTATTAAAATGAAGGATGACGCTTAAAATCGCTAGTCGATAATAATAGTCCTGGAAATCGTTCGTTCACTTTTATCGATTATGTAAATCCTATAGAAATGTTCTAAATTAGTCTTTGACGTTCAATTATTCAAACTGTAAATCTTCAATTAATGTTAATGAATATAAAGAAAGCATCAAATAATGTCGATAACAATTGATATTTCTTCTCGTTATTCTTCTCTACAGATCTGTATAGATATTATCCTTGATTGTGTCTTCGTCGTCACGGCGGAGGATGCGCAAGGCCCTTGTCTACCCTCTTAGTCCTAGCAAGTAACGAGTGAGCAGGGCGTTTAGGCGTTCGCATGGCCAACAAAGTGAAAAAGACGTCGTCGGGTGAAGAGAAAGACGGAAAAAGAGAAGAAGAAAAGCTTAGTCTGGGAATCTAAAACAAGGTACACACCATTTCTCGACGAGTCGACGTCGTTATTGTTACTGGCTGCCAAAAATATACCGGGTGTCGTGTTCCAATGCGAGACCAACTTGACACGAGGAGTAAATGGGGAAAAAAAAAAAAAAAAAAAAAATGAAAGAGTCGAGACTTTTGAAATTTCGTTTAAGCAGATAGGACACGTTCGCTTTTCCTTCCTTATTTCACCGAGGAAACAAAATTAATCGCATATCAACGGTGTTTGCTTAATATCAAATTCGATGGTTATCTCAACGTATTTTCCACCTTCCTAATTTAAGACCAATACCGTACACTATGGAAAGACTTCAATAGGATAAGTAGATAACTGACAAGTTATTTCGTTGCATGATTACACATACAACTTAAGTTTTGATAAACACTTTGTATGTTTTAACCGGAATCATATAGTTACTAAAAATATCTCCGACTCCTCTTATTTTAGTAATCTCGTTGTTAAAGTTGAGACAGACGAGCGAAAAGATAGACGTGCTCGACGACGATCGTGGTATTTCCTTCTTCCTTCTCCCAGTCTGCACAGTATTTTTTGGTAGGTAAAATTCGAAATTTTGGTTTAGTTATCACGCGAGAAAAAACGACTAAACAAAATGGAACGATAGCCGAAATCAAACAAAATAAAAAGAAAGAGAAAGAAGAAGAAGAAGAAGAAGAAGAAGAAAAAAAAAGAAAGGATTAAAGAGAGAGAGAGAGAGTACATAAATTCCACGTTAAGCACGTCGGCAAAGTTTTAAGTGCTATTTCATCGAAATTTTCACGGAAATACCGAAAAGCGTGAGCTTCACTTTCGGCTTGGGTTCAAAGGGCAATGGTAAAACCACGATGCTGTTTCTTTCTTTCTTCCTTCCTCTTTTCTCTCTTTTTTAGCTTTTTCTCTGTACTCGGTATTTTGTTTTTTCTCTTTTGGAAACGCTTCGAAGCAGAAAGAGTTAGCTCGCGGCTTCTCGACGATTCGTATCCGTCCGAACACCCGGTATAAACGAAGCTCATGTTAGCACGAGGGAGAGTTGAGAAAAAGGAAACAGCGTTATTACTCGAGCGAAGCATTGGGCTTTTCTTCGAACCCTCGTTTCGTTGCGCTTCGTTTCCCTGCCTTTTCTTCCACCATTTTCCTCTCAGTTTTTCTTCCCTTTGTCCGCCTTTCCCGGTACCGTTTATTGACCGAAAAGTCACTCTTTCTCTCTCTCTCTCTCTCTCTCTTTTTATATACATAAAAGGGCCACCACGGCTTTGCACATGTGACAAGACATCGGAGGGAAGATCGCGAGTGATCAACGATCAAAGTAAATATAGCTTGCTATATAAGAATGTACGATATGTTAACGGCGTAAAAGCAGCTACACGCTTGGCTTTAAGTAAAGAATTACGATAGGAAACGAGTGTTACCCTTCGACAATGTTATTTGTCCCTGTATCCTCGCGAGGATGAGCCTGCATCGAATGTCAACTTGTCGATTATCGTATCAAATAAAAAGATTTACGATAAAAAGAAAAGAAAATCCAAAATAAATGAAATAAGATATGATATAAATATGATATGAAATGATATGATCTTTTTATACTATTCCATTGTATAATTTTCAAAAGTTATACATATTTGTATAATGTGACAGTAAACGTCAGAGGCAACGCGTGTTGCTTGTCAAGAATATTTCGATGATTCAACTAATTCAATGAGTAGTACGGTCCCTCGTAGTGAAAATTGCTTGATGAAAGAATCCTCGTGTTATTAACCACATTATAAACACGTTATTAACTCGGCCACCGATTATTTCTGCGATTATAATTCTCGTTAGCGTGGCTCGGTCATAACGATGAATCATTTATCTTCATTTATTATACAAAATTAATTATTTGTTCGGTCTCCCTTCCTCCCTCCCTCTCTCTCCCTCTCTCTCTCTCTCTCTTTCCCTTTCCGTATCTATCGTTGGGACCAGATGAAAATTCTTTTATTCGATAAAAGCTAATTAGATTGAAATAAAGAGTAATTTAACTAGAACGAGAAGAGAAACAAGCCGAAGCGAAACGAAACGAAACGAAACGAAACGAAACGAAACGAAACGGAATGAAATGGAATGAGATGAGGAAAAAAATCAAAAAGAGAAAAATCATTGTTTCGTATTCTCTATTCGAACGACAAGATAGAACTGAAATTAACACCGTAACGCGTAAAGAGAAATTCGAAGAACGATTTTGTTTCTATGGGATCCATTGGCAGGAAATTAGAATCGCGAATGACATATCTCATCGAGTGAAATACGGTTTGAATAACGAAATCGATGTCCGGCGTAAGGCGAAACTCATATATCGTATTGCGATAAGGATCTTTACTCGATTTTCAACGATCTTTTTTCTTTCTTCCTATCAATAGAAATGACCTGTTCATTTGTAAAACGGAACGCAGATGTTTTTTTGTTAATAGATATCCAGCAGATATATTATATCGCTTATATCGCTTATATCGCTTATATCGTTGATATCGTTTATATCGTTTATATCGTTTATATCGTTTATATCGTTTATATCGCGTGCGAGTATTTTCTATCATTTATTTTATCGACAAACCATGATAGGAAATATTATATTGGGATTCACGTTAATTTACGAGATAGCAATAATTATACACACAATCGTACTTTTCCGTTGATTTATTTAGAAAGCGAGAGGGGAATAGATCAAAATCGTGAAACGATCTCGATTTTACCTAATAAACCGGAAACCTAATGCGGTTCAACCTAATAAAGCGGAATTACCCGTATTAGGTGACGGATCGATCGATCGATCGATCGATCGATCGATATATTGCACCCAGCTTCTCGGCAATAACGCGAATTTCAATTGATCTAAGCGTTACTGACGTTTCCGTGCTTCGCGTTGCTACTGTTCGATCCGACAATTATCTGATAGAGACATCACACTCAGGGAAAACTGTAAATACAAGGAGAAAGACTAAATCGTAATAAAGCTTCAATCGTAAATAGACGAACGACGACAACGATAGTACGGTACACAACGCTAATTTATTCAAGTACTTTTTATTCATTTATTTTATATTTATTTTCCAAGCGTTTTTTACTTGTAGGAATTTCTTTAAATAGTTTTTCTTGTTCTTTCTTCTCTATACACACTACTATCGATAGGTATAATCTCGTATTTTCCGTTCGTATTATTACATCGTTAGCCAACGTTAATTTAGCGAAGAAGCAAGCGTTTTCCAGAGTTTTATCGAGCGATTCGCAGTTATCGCGAATGAGCATCGAAGTCCAGAGTTTTCCATTGGGAAGCAAGAAAAAAAAAAAAAAAAA
>NW_015149096.1:101949-115763 GCF_001465965.1 Polistes dominula
ACGACGACGACGACGACGACGACGACGACGACGACGACGACGACGACGACGACGACGTTTCTGGACTCTGAGGAATGCAAACGCGTTCTTCGTCGAAAGAGAAGCTGGCGCCAGTTGCGATGCCCACGCCTGATGCTCACGCCTGATGCTCACGCGTACGCGTGAATTCACGCTTTGCTCTCTCCCCTTCTTCTTTTCGTTCCTCGTCTTCTTAGGACTGAGCGTACGATAGATAGTTTGTCACAGTCAAGTGCTCGCTAAGTATGCCAGACCATTTGTCTCCGATCTTCTATTCTGGCACGAACGTCATTCCACGCTAGCCGCAAACAGAATTAAATGTTTCTGCCTTCTACTCGTCCCAACATTTCTTCATCTTTTTCAACGTACAAAAGATTATATTCGTAATACGGAAATATTATTTGTATTAATTTGTTATCTACTATATAATATAAATAAATGAATAAAAAGTAGAGTATTTTTCGATAGGAATATCAGGTAAATAATTAGAATTGTTTGGTTAAACTTTTTGCTTGTTGTCAAGCAGCAGGCGACTTTTATTTCGGTCTATCGCGCATTCTAGCACATCGGATACATTTCTTCTCTCGCATGGATATTTATTCCATGAACGTGGAGGAAAGAGAGAAGCTTGGTTATCTTTTATCCCGGCTGATCCTTCGCGCGTATGTAAATCAAATGGGCGCACGGAATTTCGCTGGAAAGTTTGACTTCGAAATGCATTAGCTTTTAAGGAATTAAATCCATCCCCGATAAGTTCTTCCTCCTTTCCTTCCCAACCCGTTTATATCCAGCCTTCCCCCTTTCGAACTTCCTGCTTCATTCCATCGGTAAACGCGCGCGCAAATGGCCAACACACGTCATTATTTTACTGCGAGATACTAATCCCATCCAACCTTATACTACCTTTGATACATCTCAAAGCAAGCAATGGGGCTAAGCTCGAAAACGAGCGTGTGCACGCTTGTCGAACTTTTGAAAGGGAATACTCTATTAACATTTTCCCGAGACTGCTCGTTTAAATTACGTCTCGATCCTGAAAGACCAGTCTATAATCCCATAATACGTGTTTTTAATGTTTCTTTGCGTCAAACGAGTGTGTGCTCGAATTTCTTTTCACTATGCCTATATATTCTTTATAGAAAATACATTTAGCCAAGCACGGAAAATTTATAGAAATTTTTTTGGCCTGCTTTTATTGGGGATAAAGTGATAGAAAAGTCATAGCGAGTGGAAGAAATGAGTGTGTTCGTTGGATACAACAACATTCGGATTCTTTTGATCGAGAAAAGACGCTAGTGAAAATTCCTACGGGCTCGTTTCTCATCGTCCTTACGGTTACGCGAACTTGCCGCGCCTAGGGACTTTAGTAGCGACGAGTTTTATCTACCGACCACTTTCGTGAATGCAAGAAAGTCGATATAAGTAAGTAAGAAGGGAAAAAGAGACTAAAGTTCGACTTTCGAAAGAGAGAAGTCAACTATGCGCGAACTCGAGTTTCTCTGACACCTCTCTCTCTTTCTCTCTTTCTCTCTTTCTCTTTTACATCTTCGACCATTGATAAATGAGCAACACAAATTATTTTCTTTTTATCAGCTCCATTTATTATATATTAAACTTATAAATATAAGATTATTATTATATTTCTTGGCTACTTCGAAAAGACGTACACGTATATTTTGATCATTCGTCGTATCAAATGTTCGAAGAAAAAAGAAAAATGTGTAAGAGGAAGTATCGGATGAAGAGAAAATAAAAATAACAAAATTGTCATTCATGGGGAATCGAAATTCGTATTTCTTGTTTTTTCTTGTTTTTTCTAAACTGAGAGACTAGGAGGTAGAGTTAACTATTCGGTGGAACGAATTCATGAGCGCTTTTATTCCGGAAATAAAAATCTCTAGCACACTTGGCACTCTTTCATCTTCCGATGGGCGCGACCAATCGTGAATATTGCTGTGGAATCGAATTTTTTTTCAAGCTCTACTCCGTGAGAGGAATTAATGGGGCTGACCTATAGATAGTCCAACTTATACGTCTCCTCTCGACGAAGGATATGAGATTAACGTAAGAAATCGGCTCGACGGAGAAAGAAATGCTTCTTTCTGATTGGATACTCTTTTACTAAGGGCGCCAGTCATTTTACGAGTCCGTTCACTGGAAGAAATAACTTTGACTCGATTTCGCGAATCTCGTACTTTAGTAATTGCCCTTTTACTAATAGTACTTACCCTATTACCTATGCACTCGCTCAAATCTACATCAGAATTCAAACATTTCAATTAACGAGAACAATTTCTTCGATTTTTACGGAAATATCGACTATTTCATACAGTAGTTGTAAAATAATATTGACTTTTTCCAATCATTTTCAAGAGAAACATTATTTTTTTATTGTTTCAATCAAACAATTTACAATTTATTCCTAACTTCGATATAAGTAAGTATGATGAGCTATTTGAAGAAGCTAATAGTTTGTAATAGTTTATAAGAACATGAACAAAGAAAAAAAAGAGACCTTAAATATATCTGCTTGATGAGCATTGGCTGACAAGATTCTACAAGGACGATTCCCTTTCCCCAAGATAATCTTCCCTCACGTTCGTTCCCAGCACGAACGAGTATTCCTTCGTGTCTCTTCGTTCCTCTTCTCTATCGTTACACTTAAATTCCCTTTCTCCTTTTCTTCTTTCTTTCTTTCTTTCTTTCTTTCCATTTGTATCATCGCTATGCTTGCGGCGAAAGAAGAACTCTAGGCACGTCCTACTCCCTCGCACGTATAAAAAAAGGCGACACGAGCCGGCAAAAGAGGCCAAAGCAATCACGTACTTGTGTTTGGAAAAGAGGAAGGAAGAGAAGAGAGAGAGAGAGAGAGAGAGAGTTTCTAGTCGTTCGTTAAAACGCCGACGTAAGAAACGCGGACAACCGGACGACAACGGAGTGACAGTAACGTTTCGAACAGTCGTAAAGCGAGCTTAATTAGGGAGACCCACTTAAACGTTTAGCTTCTGCCAAAGAATACGAATCCATGCAGTGAATCACAGATATTTGCTCTTAACTCGAGTGTCAATTTGATTATTTTTACAATGAATTATTACTTTTATAGAGACATTGTTCCTACATTTTTTATTTGCAAAAGCAAATAAAAAAAGAGGCAAAAGCTAGTAATTCGTCACAAATCGCAGGAGGGGTTACGCGAGATTACCATTAATATTCGATCAGATAATCTTATTTGTCATGCGATTAGAGCGACCTTTCTTTCCTACAAACTTGCCGTCACCATTGGTTTTGAAGTCACCGACAAATTTTTCCTCCATCCCTGTTCCGGACATCAATTTCGCGCTAATCAAGTTTTCTACGATTACAGTATCCAACCCAAGAGAGATTCTAACTCGTTTCTAACTCGTTTCTAGCTCGTAAACGTAGGAGGTTTTCATTTGGAATTAGGTCAAACCGATATGTATACTCGAGCATTTTTTTAAGTCCACATTTGCAAAAAAAGAAAGAAGAAAAATAAAAATAATAATTTTCCTTGGAAAAAACTCGCCGAAGTTATATCCGACTAATCTATATTTCGACAGATATCGTCGATGTTATTTCATTCTATCATGAACTTTGTTCTCCCCGAGTTTCGAGACCAATTTAGGGTTTTTAGCGATATAACGATACTCGTTGAAAGTCCGGCAATTAGCGTAGAACGTACCACGCTAACAATACCGCTTTGTTCGACTTTTTTTCTTTTTTCTGCTTTTTTTTCTTCCTTTTTTTTTTTCTTTTTTTTTTTCTTTTTTTTTTTTTCTAATGAAAGGTAGAAATTCCTCGGAGAATTCCGAGAGAAAGAGCTTCCTCTTTTTCTTCTTATTAGTTTTTTCTTTTTTTCATTTTTTCTTCTCGAGTCTCGAAAATCGAAATTATTCTTCGACATTAACGCTCGCGTATCTAGAATATATTTATGTATACGAGTCATTTTTATCGAAACAGATCATTGAATATTAAAATCCCCGTAATTGGATATTAAAATGTTGTATGCGTTGCATTTAATAATTTATGAAATGATATTTTTATACGCTTTTAATTAAATGTAATATTATAATGTCGTCGGGTATATGTTATGCCAATGTCCTATTGATCATTTTCACTGGGCCAACGGTTATCGCGAGATGCAGGAGCCTAAAATAAACGTTGGTGCGATTCTCTTAAATTACCACGAATTTGTCCAAGTTTTCAAGGTAAAAAGAAAGAAAGAAAGAAAGAAAGAAAAAAAGAAACTTTAACGGCAAGAACGATAGGAGTCCGCGAGACGCGTGGTGTGTTCTCGGTCCGAATGTAACTGTACTTAACTTTAAAGTGGTTGCGCTTAGAGTCATTACTAAATCTCGTAAATCTTCGAACAATTTATCCGGCGCATTCCGAAATTCTCGAGAGTGCACTATCTCTCGAACACGATGTCCGTAACGCGTAACAGTTTTCCTGAAGCGTATACGAGAAGTTTTGCCCTTCGTACTTGGAGATTCTCTTGCTCTTTCATTCTCTCTCTTTCCCATCTTACAACTATCTGCTTTTCAGGTGACCTTAATCTAGGAAATGGCCACTAAGAGCTACTCTCTACAAAAGCGACTCTCCTCTGCGGATAGCAGAAGACAAAGGGTGGAGAGAGAGAGAGAGCGAGAGAGAGAGAGAGAGAGAGAGAGAGAGAGAGAGAGGCGAAAATGTAGGAACTGCTAACACCAGAAAGTAGTACTACAAACCTAGGAAATATCTCGCACGTATTCGCATTTTCTTTCTTCGGTGAGTATCGAAACGTGCGTATCTAATACCTTTTCTCAAATTGTCTCACGACTTTAAATGAAAAATTCTTTTATACTTTGTCCATCTCTACTTATAATAATAAGTTATCCACAAGGAATATTTACTTAAAGATAATACATTAACGAAAGTCAAAAGGATAAAGAAAGAGAGAAAGAAAGGAAACTAGAAAATCGCATTAAGTAGTTTGGTGGACGGAGTGAGTAAATATTGTGCAGTTGTCTACTGTATATTTTGCCGAAGAAAATAAAATACTAAGAAGGAAAAGTTGTTGAACGATCGCGAACGCGTCGAGCTCGGTTCTGTTCATCGACATTTTCTACGGTAAATATCTACCCTTCGTTCTTGGATGCATCATTATCATTTCATCCCTTCCCACTCCACTTGTTTTTATCCTCGTCATTGTCGTGATCCTTCCCTCGTCTTCGTCGTCGTCGTCGTCGTCGTCGTTGTCGTAGTTTCTTTTCACGACAAAGCATCCTACATCGTCTAAATCTTCGTCGTGAAAGCTCGAAGCTTCTTACCTCCTTGTCGCGAGTTGAAGGCACCGATGCTTCCTGCGAAGATTAGAAGCAGCACCGGGCTTAATAAGGCTCTCGAGGATGGCGGCATCTTTCTTGTGCTCCTACCGGCACATGCGCGACAGGGTCCTTCTTCTAGCCTGCTTCCCTCATCACAGCTCTCTCTGTAACGTTGAAAAAACAAAATGGAAAAAAGAATGAGTACTGGAGCTGGGGCTGGGGCTGCTGCTGCTGCCGCCGCCGCCACTACCACCGTCGCTACTACTCTTACAAGAGAAAAAAAAAAAAAACAAAAAATAAGGTAAGAAGAAAAAGTGAACAACGTTTATAAAGTTAATCGAGGACCTTCTCGTTTCTCCTTTAAATGGAATCAAGTGCGACAGTTTATTTGACAATGGATTTTCTCGCTTTTAGATTATTATTGCCTTTTATTATTTCTAAATACTAATTAGGTATATTTTTTCTCAATCTGTTGAAATCAATAAATAAGAAGAAAAACCATATATGATAAGCACATTTGCGTTTGCGATCGTCGAATAAGACTTGCTATTAGCGTATCGCCGAAGATGCCAATTAAGCCTTTGTTCCACTGGCTGATTGCAATTACCGTTGCGGAAAGCGATTATCCGCGTAATTTTTGCCTTTGTAATTTCACTCGAGGTAGAGGCTCGGTGATTAACTCGTTTTCCATTTTTTATTTTTCATTTTCCATTTTCTTTTTTCTTCTCTTCCCTTCTCTTCCCTTCTCTTTCTTTCTTTTTTATCTGTTCTTCCTCTGCCAATCCGGTCAAGCTCGCATAGCAATTCGATTTTATGTTTCCACGAGCGTGTAATTTGAAAAAGAAGACTCAGACAGACATATAGTTAAAGAAAGAGAGGGAAAAGGCCAGGGATAACGTATAAATGTAATTATCATGATGGAATGAGTGTGTCATTGTGGTGCGTATAGAAACGCGCTCGACGTTTATCCCTTACTTCTCTTTCCATCTTTCAATCCCAAAAGTAGAATTTTCATTTTTCTGAAAGCTTCTTCATTACCCCACTCTTACGAATTCGTTAAATTTTATATCGACTTTAAACGTGGTCTGCTTAAATTAGCCACCACGGGATTAAGTCACGTAAATACTTCACCACTGACATTAGAGCCAAAAAAAGATCAACATATTATCTTACTAACTAATAATTATTAAATGATCTGTTTGGAAAGAAGAAATATAACGTTTACAGCTTTACTATGAATAGAAGAATCCTTGGAGATTATAAATCTGTAGGCACAGAGTATGTAGGATGATTAGGAAGCTTTTCGTCAACAATTGAATGTCCGAGAAGACCAAGACTCGGTTGTCCACAGTTGTACCACGAGAGGAAAAGGAGGAGATGATGGTAGATGCGGTTGTCGTCGTCGTTGTCGTCGTCGTTGTCGTCGTCGTAGTTGTAGGTGGAGGTGGTGGTGGGCAAAATAGAGACGAGGGGGAAACCGAGGGTGGCCCCGGGGAGCGTTGGGTTTCCATTATGCTAAACCGCAAATGGAGTCCTGCGATCGAGTGTCTCTCTGTACCACCCCCGCAGGCGCGCACAATGGCGCTCGGAATAAGGCTCCTAAGGTGTAATGTTACCCAGAAATTAAATTCGCTCGTTCGCAGCGACGCAACGAAGGAAACGTCGGCGGCGTTACGCTGCCTTCCTCCCTTTCTCATTCCACTTCTATTTCTTTTCTTCTTGTTGTTTTTTTTTTATTTACCTTTCTCTCTCTCTCTCTCTATCATTCTCTATCTATATCGCCTTCCCTTTCTCTTTCTATTTATCTCGTTTACTCTCAACATCTTCCTTGTCACCTGGCACAAATGAACTTCGCCGCAGCGTATCGTTGCTGTTACCGTCGTATATATTCTCGAGTATACTTACATTTGTATGGGTATATATACATATACATATATACCGTGGAACGGTGTATATATGTGCAAGCGAGAAACAACTCACACGTGAACACTACTCGAGAAAGGACTCCCGTGACATTTGATCTTTTTACGGTAGAGTACTCTCTCTCTCTCTCTCTCTCCATCTCTCTCTTGTACTTTTTTCTTCTTGATGACGATTTTTCAGCTTCCGACGTGAACCAAGACCCTTTTTCGAGACGTCCGTTCGATAGAGAGACTTATATCGTGATGGGATTTAAATCGAGGTTTTCTTCGAACGACTTTTCTTCCCTCTTATTTTTTTGTCGATTGATCGACAAACGAATTTATTTGATATGCTACAATCGCTACTTTTTTGACGAGTAGACTTTTAATGGATATATTTGGAAAAGCTCATTCTCCGTAGCTTTGAACGATTTCGGCCCTTGAGCGCAAAGACCACCAAGTTGCAGAGACTTTATTGCGATCCTGCAAGCACGGCGAGAACGAGATTAGAACCGATTCGGGGGCGTATCGTCTTTCGAATTAGTACCAAGCTCATCCTTGTGGTCCGTTTCTTTGTGAAGAAAGCAACGAGTGAACGAGGAATGAACGAGGAATGAACGAGGAATGAAAGAGAAATGAAAGAGAAATGAAAGAGAAATGAAACAGATGTAGAAGGAAAAGGGACAGCAAAATTAAGCTCGATACGTAGAGAGATTTGTAGTTTCTCTTTGTGAAACATCCATCACGATTTTCTATCTTCCTATTTACGAACAATACTCTCAACTTCAATATCAGCGACTCTTCGAACAAGATCAAAGATTTATATCGTTCTGCCCGGTTCGGTATTAAGCGCGTAACATAGGAAACAAAAGGAAAGAAAAAGAACAAAAATAATGGACGAATAGGGAAGAGAAGGAGAAGGAGAAGGAGAAGGAGAAGGAGAAGGAGAAGAAGAAGAAGAAAAAGTATCGTCGACGTCTTTCGAAATGAGGGTTGCGTCAGGGGGTGGTAACGTCCGTCTGTGGCTTCTTTCAGTAATTAAATTATAATTAAGGTAGAATCCTTTGTTCTCGTGTCGCCAGCCGATAACATTTCTTTCGTCTTGTCAAATAATGTCTGTTACTCTTTTTTGGGTTACGCATACTAGAAGAAAATGTAATTAAATATTAAATAAAATTGAGTCAACATTAAATAATATAATTCGTAGTTTGAAATGAATTTTATTACATCTTTTTTGTCAAGATTTGTTCGCATACGCATATATGCAATTGTTCTTTTCTTTTCTTCTACCGAGGAAAGATCGTAGCGAATTAATTCGTAAAGACAAGAACTAATTGTGCCGCGTACTACTCGAAGAGATAGATACTAGTACGAAGGTAGAAGGAAGAAGAAAAGTCTCTACATCATCTAACAGTTTCATGAGATTAAAAGGTCGAATAAGAGGAAGAAAAGAGGAAGAAAAGAGAAAGAAAGTAAGGAAAAGACCGGATGAAAATCTCTGAACCGAGGAAAGGAAATAAGCGAGTAGCTAGTAGTTAAGAGAAAAAGCATAAGAAAAAGGTATAAAATGTTCTCTAGTAGATCCGCTACTTGATTTGCAACTCGCGTTCTCCCGATTTCCCAAGTTACGATGCTCTAGAAAAGAGCGTTCTCTTGTCCTGTTTGCTATTTACCAGATAAACTCGAAGAATTATGCAGTCGGACGTTCGTCTCGACGTTGTTTCCAAGAGGAAAAAGCTAAGACCTAAGAAAATTCATGTCCTCTTTTCTTCTCCAAATGCATTAATCCGATATACGTAGGAATAAGTCTGAAAGAATTTCGAGAGCCACTTTAGCAAACCTATTCTGATTTCAAGATACGATGAAAAATTTGCTAATTCGTAGAGATAAAAAATACAAGGAGAAATGTATGAAACATTTAATGAAATTTTGTTGACGGAAGATCAACGAGGAGAGTTTAATGGGCTGTTTGCAGCAATTATTCAAACTCATCGTTAAATGCTACTAATCTTGATTAAAATTAATATGTAAATTTGTCGAAGATAATAAGAGTATTTTTGATAATTAATGAAAATGAAGTTGTTGGCTGAAGTGAACAAGCGAACCGAAACTAAAAAGATAAAGGAGCAAAAGAAGGAGAGAGTATAAAAATGGACAAGGGTGTCTTATCCAGCGGGAAATGTGCACACTTTTCCGAGTTCTTTCGCAGCCAAGTTCGTCGTTCTTGGGTCAACGGTTGGCAATCTTAGCTGCGCGTCTGGAGATCGGCCATTTGCCAGACGAAACATTGAACATTCGTAGCGTTGATTCGTTGGTTATTATGGTCGACGCGTATGGTAGGTGCCGTGGGGTACACAACCCCACGTAGGGGGGAGGGGGGTGGCAGAAGGCGTGGTCGAAAGGAGTACCGAGCGAGAGAAAAGAAAAAGGAAAGCTAACTCCCAAGGAAGTTTGATGAACGATTGCGAAAGCGTTAGCTCGCATCTTTCAGATCGACTTTTCCCTCTCGAAAATACGATCGCAGGAACTTTCTTGTCTTGGAGATCTTCGAAATCGGTAGGAGCATTTCTTTCAAGGATTTCGTCCAACGTTCGCGATCGATTGAGAAGCACGAGGTAAAAACTTCGGGGCAATCGTGGTACTTTTCTTTCTCTCTTTCTTATCTTATTTTCTTTTTCTTTCTCATCCTTCTTGGTCGTTGACCTCGTAAGAACGAACCAAGGTGTATCGTTTTCTCTTGCTCTCCTTTTTCTTCTTTATCGAACAATCCCTCGCGTAAATAATTCGTAGGAAAACGTTCAAACTAAAAGATAAACCGTGACGATAATGATGATTGACGGGTACTAGGAACAAACGTTTTTTTTTATCGTATGACAAAATGATATCGAAAAAGCATTGATCGTCTTCCTTTATATTTCATGAATTAAGAAAACGCGTAAGTTAATAGGAGAGATCTCGTCGATGGAAACGAGCATTAGGACAAAAAGGCGATTTACCAAGGTACCAAGAAAATGAATACGACGCTTTGTCCATTACGTTCCATCGCAGTTCTCGTACGTACGATTATTATTGGTCTTTCGCTACCTCCGTTGGAGCCTTTAACTGGTAGTTAGCTTTGGATCTTCCCATTTTGCCCCCATTCTCTCTTTCGCTTTCTCCCTCCTATTACACATTACTCGAATTCAAAGACATTTTCGACGATTTGCTACACGCGCAGAGTTTCCAAGTCCCTCCTTTGCTCTTCCCCTTGCTCACCCTCTACCAAATGTAACAACGAGCAATGCCATCCACGTCCCTCTCGTCCTTTCTCGTCTCGCCGCGGGGAATGCGATTCTCCGTGCCGCCGCGTGGAGCCAATTACTACGTAAGAAACGTTAACTTAGTTTGTCAAGCAGTTAACAGGAAGCGACCCTCTCTCTCTCTCTTCCGGCTAGTCCCTCCCTGTAGGTAGGATAAGGTGATAGCGAGCGCCACGGGAGGAAGAGATATCGAGTTATAGTTGGAACAGTCTCTCTCCGCCCCTCTTTCGTTCGTTCCGCGAATACGCTCTTGCACAAGACGACGACGACGACGACGACAGAGAAACATAACGTAAGAGGAGCTCTCGAGCAACCTGAAATTTCAGGATCGACTGTTCAAGTTTTGACAGTTCGGCGCGAAACTAACCTTAACCGTTCACCACGCGCACGCGTACCTATATAGTTATGTATTTGCTTGTGTACCACGGTTCTCAGTAATTTCGAAGCAAAAGAGAACGAGGAAACTCTCGTAACTGCGTCGACCACCGTTTGTCGTTTCGTTGGCATCGATCGTACTGAATCATGCTCGATATTATGCACCAGAAAGATCGGAAGTCACGCCATTTCTTGAGAGCTTCATGTACCGAGAATTGAAGAAAAGCACAGGTTTTAGTATAACATCGATTTTCGATTCAGCGAAAAAGACAAATTTTCTTTCATGCGAGTGTAACTGATATTATAAATTATAAACAATACTATATTTAGCATTGCCGTCAATGCGTTAAATCACAAGGTTCGATGGAAAATTATTTGCAATAAGTTTGACGCGTTCATAAGGTTTCCCTGGGATTCGGTAAGATCGACGAATAGTTTGGGCAACTTCGAACTTCGTTAATGGACAAACTATTTTAATAACATCGTATTAAACTTGGAGATTTCGCAGCGAAGCTTCGTGAGATTCTTGACGAATTTGCCTGGATATAGATTTTTTCTTTTCCATTTTTCTCTCCTTTCATCGAAATATATATTAAATTATTAATCACGTAGGTTAAAATCGAGCGTGTATGAAATTAAGACGTAAAAAGAGTTAGCTGATTTTTTCTTTCTACGAGCAAGATATCACGAGAAGTTTGCGACGAAATATAAATCATGCAGAGCGTCGGCTTGTACGCTTTCATTAAAGAGATTCGAAAAAGATACCAGTGGTCGTATTTAAAGCTAAACTACCTACTAACGAAGTATCGCGTGCGAGATTGTTCAAAGTATTCACTGGTCGTGGAATAACGCGTGCGATTCGTGCTTGTATAATCGACAATTCCTCTCTCTCTCTCTCTCTCCCTCTCTCTCTCCCCCCCCTTTTTACCTTTGTCCCAGCTCACTCAAGTTACGAGGTGTCGTTCAAAGTGTTTGTTGTCCGATCGGACATAAACGAGCCAGCGAGAAAGCGATTCTCTTCGTAAACTCGCTGGCCAATTACGTCTCGTATAACGTGTAGCATTGTTGTAGGGACGAGTTAGGTGACCCTTTAGGATATATCGACGGAGTCAAGGAAAAGAAGAATGATATAACGTATATCCTAGTACGGTTGCAAACTCATTCGAGTTATAACGATTGCTGGTCAGCACCTAGAGACAGAAAACTTTTATGAGAGACCATCGTCGACTCGGTGGTGTCTTTCTCTCTGTTAAACTCTTGTGAAATGCAATAACTATCAATACCTAAGTGAATTTTCTTTCTTCTTTTGTAGATACTGCAATACTAGCAACCGCAATATTTCATATACTGAAATAGAAAAGATTGTATTTTTTTCCCAAATAGTATTGGACGTGTTCAGCGAAGAATACGTAACCGGTGCTTTGGTTTGCGGGTTGCAAGTAGCGAAGCACGAGCCGGATAAAACATGAAAGCTTGCCGCGTAAAGTTGCCCGATGAAGCTGTACGTGCACTTGTATAATCTTACGCGAACGTATAATTATGCAGCTACGGACTTTGCGCGGCTTGAATTGCGGAAGCGCGTAATGCAAAATCGGTTCTACGATGGAGCCAAGCGGCCGGCTTTGAATTTTAATACGCTCTACTAGTCCATGGATGCAGCGTAATAAGGCTTTTCCTCGGTTACGTTGGCAAGCTCTATCGTTTACTACAAAACACGACCTAACATTTCATGCAATACGATCGAAACAAAATGAGCAATGAAACTTTTAATCGTTATTTTCTTTATTTATACGTGAAACATTCAATTAACACAAATCATTTATATTTTATGTCGATAATTAAACAATTCAATTACATTTGATGGAATATCAATTTGCAACTAAATTATCAATAAAATATTATCGAGAAACGTCGTATCGAGTTAATCAAATTTTGATATCGTTCACATCGAAGTGTATTATTAATCAAATGTTCAAACTCTTATAAAAGACTATTAAAAAACCATTTCCTTTGGTTTCTATAACGAGAAAACAATTAAGAGAACGTTCAACGTTCAACTGTGTTAATCTTTTCTATTTTCGTCGTATTCCTTTTGTAATCTCTTTTACGAAAGATTTCTTCGAGAAAGAAACGAAGAAAATGTATTTCGAGCTCGTTAGCCCATCCCGAGACGTTAATTTGGACATTTGCGTTTAGCTTGCATTTAACTCCGGAATCGTTGTTGCAACGGACGTCCTGTTTTCGTAATGTCGGAGAAGAAAATAGATGGAATTATTAGTCGACTAGAGGTAGTAATAGCGTTAACCGTAACAATGACTAATGACGCGCTCCGGTCATTCGCAGGATGCACACGATAATCTTTGTTTTTTCGTCCTTTTGTTTTTTCGGAAGCTGCTTCAACCAATGGCCAACGATGGCCAACGATGGCCAACGATGGGTTCTCGCGTGTGCAAGTAGAAAGGGGTGTTAAGAATATGATGGATAATGCTGCACTTCCATAGAAATCCGGTGGAATTGGTTGAAAGCCGTTTGCGGTTGAAACGGTGGCAAATACTAACCGGATTATTTCCATAATGTTGCTTGCCTAACATTATTTGTTTTTTCTTTCTAACCGAAAGGCAACTTAATTGAGCTAACGTAGTTAGTTGGCACTGTAACTACCTTCTCCAACAATATCTATATGCATATTATATATTACCAGGCATCGTGTATATATAACATATATCATATTATATTTTGAAACCGCGCTAGTCTCTCGACCAACTTACAACCCCTTTCGCTTACCTAGCCTTACTTTTGCGAAGAAGAAAATTCTTCACAAATTTTACACAATTTTCTTCCCTTTGCTAAAGTAAATTTAGCCAACGTCGAGAGAAGGTAGAAGAAAATTTTCGGGT
>NW_015149096.1:115798-127764 GCF_001465965.1 Polistes dominula
GGGGGGGAATTGTGAAACTTTTCGACGAACGTTGCATTTCAAAGCAGGGAAAACGATCGATTGGAATCGATACGATTTTCACATAGAATTATAAGTTATAATCATTTATAAACTTATTACACATTCGAAACTAATGAAAGAGTTACAAATATGTAACAAATATGTAACAAATATGTAACAAATATGTAACAAATATGTACTATTCTCGTTCATCAGATACAGTCAGACTGGCCGAAGAAATTTAATGCTTAATCCGTAATGGAAGTAGTGCATGGCTCGGAGTTGTTTTGAAACTCGTGGAACGTGCGTAGTGTACGTGTCCGTTGTTCTAAGAGAAGGTGTGCGGATACGCAGATTTACGCGAAATAACACGTACGCTTCTGAAGCCGGGAAGCATCTCGTTGGCAAGAGAGAAGGGAATAATGAAAACAGAGGGAAGGAGAACTAGATACGAGGAGCTAAGGCAAAGTCTTACGAGGGTAGCTTGCTAGGTTGTGAAGGGGATGAAAGGGGTGTAGAGGGGATTTGAAGGAAGTCGTGCTAAGCAACTTAGATTAGTTCAATCGACTGGCCTTCTCTGGCGAACCGCCAGGCCAAATTGTCAAGAGAATTGCTCTCCGGTTCTTGCTATATCCCTTCTACCACTATACTTCTACCACTATACTTCTACCACTATACTTCTCCTATCTTTTTCCTTCCTTCCTTCCTCATTCTCCTCCTCCTCCTCCTCCTCCTCCTCCTAGTCGGACACGATCTTCTTGAATACGTGAAATAACATTAGCTTTGCCATCCTGCAAAAGGAATATTAGATAAAAGTCAATCACGATTAGTTAGTTACCTTCTCGCGTAGATGTATATTATAATAACGTTGAAAGAGTTCCTAGCCGAGCTTTTCTTCTACCCCCTACATAATACGAAATATTAACTCGACCAAAGTTTCCCTTAACGTCTCCTCGTCGCAGCATCTCGCGAGTCTATTTCATTTTCTTCCTAAGGTAAAGAAGAAGATTTGGTAACGTCCCAACGTGTCCACGAATAACGAATCAGAACGAAGATTAATCGACTCTGACCGCGAATATTCGAGAATAATACTTCTCCGAGGTAGCAATGACTCCGAATCAAGCATTCGTCGGTAGAAGTTTTTCAACTTCTATGAGACGAGATGAATGATTATATTATGATATCAGGTATATTTAGCTCTCTCACTCTCTCACCGTATACATAGATCTACTTTTTCTCCACTCAAGCGTCGCGATCGACGTTATAAACGTATAATACCATGTGCTCTTTCGTTTTATTGGATTTCGTGTAAGGGCGGTGTCGTTTTTCCAGGTTAGCGGCCGGCGAAGAACCCCAGCCGCGTCCTCATCTATCATCCGCCTCTACCGTGTGCCGAGTCATTTAGCAAACGTCTCTTTGAGATTCCATCTTGCTGCACCTGCGCGCTCCTTCTTCCTTCCTTCCTTCCTTTCTTCCTTTCTTCCTTCCTTCCTTTTCATTCGAATGATTCTCTCGTAATCGTGCTTCTTTTCTTCAAACTCCTTCTCTCTCCTCTTCATTTTTTCATTTTCTTTTTCTTTTTCAAATACCATGCAAGGATGAAGAGATTTTCTTTAATCCGTTACGCTATAAAGTCAACTGCCTGATTTCACGATAGAATTTTTTTTACAAACAACTCAATTTCATGATGTATTTTTATATTTTAAATGAGCAATCGGACGAGAGACTCGTATCGAGAAAATAATTAGTAAATGTAAAAGGACTATGGGCACATGGTCGGTAAGGTCGAATCCCTGAACGAATAACCGATGTGAGAGTTTCCTCGGCTTAATCCGGTTCCTTCGAACGATCGATGCTAAGATCCGCTCCACTGGCTGTTATTCCAAACGACTATCTCTTTCTTTCTCCTATCATATCTCCTTTGCTCGTTAACGAATCCTGACCTCCTTTTGTTCTCTACCATTCTACATCCTCGTAATACATTGTCCTACGATGTCTGCATTGTCTTGTGGACAACTCAGCCACGAAACGGACGACGTATCTCTTGCCATTTCTCTTTTCCTCTTCTCCATACCAGAGCGCGAGTCAAATCCTTTTACGAATGATAGAAGATTCCACTACGTGTACCAGTGTAAACTCGGTTTACTTCCCATACCCTTTATCCTGTTTACTCTCTCTCTCTCTCTCTCTCTCTCTTTGTATATATAATATATTTAAAGATATCGATTTTGGTGATATTACTAAAAAAAAAAAGATAGGGGCGCCTTGGTTTTAAAATGATATTACACATCCTAAAACCTGTCGAACAGCATTTATTTATCAAAGTGTCTTGAGCAAAAGTATCCCGTTTTTTCTACCACAATCAGTTATCTTCATCTTGGCGAACCCTTCTCGGTGATGAACTTTTATGACCTTATCGAAGACACAAAAGATCAAACAGAAAGGGGGAGCAAAGACTCGACGTCTTGTTGAAGAGTACAAGAAAAAGAGAGAGATAGAAAGACAGGAATAAAGTGATAGGACTGTAGTAACAACTAGAGAGAAAATGAACGTAGGGCCAACGTAGGGCATCCTGTAACTTCATCGCTAGTCGAAATCCTTATCTGTCCGGAGGGTTAATCTCAGAGAATCCCTTTCGCTCGGTGTTATCTTCTTTAGGTCGAAAACCCCTATAGTATCTCGAAGACGAAGACCACGTAGACGCGAAGACGGTAAGAGTTCGCAAACGCACCAACACAAACGACGACAACGACGACAACGACGACGACTACTTTGACGCCACAGCCGCCGTCGGCAACTTTTCAACTCTTCTCAATAAATCTCTTGGTGCTCTGCCTTTCCGCGACTTTTCTTCCTTTTCTCTTTCGCTTCTTAGTTCCTTTTCTTTCCTTTTTCTCTCTGTATCACCGAAACGTCGTCTCAAACTGTCTCTTCTCTTTTCTTCTGCTTGTCCGATTTCTATTTTTTCCTCTTTTCTTTTTCTTTCGCGAATCTTCATTTATAATATACTACTAAAATATTATAATTCATAAAAGTTTGAATCCAATATTATAACCGATATAAACTTATAAATTATCTAAACATTTCGTCGACGAATTTGTACGAATACGCGTACAGAAAAACATGTATTTTGCAAGTATGCAACTAACTCTGCGTGACCACAAGTTTTTATCGTTTTTTTTTTTTTTTTCATCCCCTTGTCCTTCTTTCGTTTCATGGACCAACGTGCTCGACTACTTTTCTTCTCTTTCCTGGATCCTTCTTATTTTGTCCTGTTATAGCGCGTCTACCACTGCTGCACCACTGCACTGCACTCTCAACCTAGTTTCCAATGTCTCGCTTCTCTTATTTCTTTCTTTCGTTCTTCCTTTCTTTCTCTTGTACTCTTTGTACTGTGTAGAAACGTATATACATATCCTCTTCTTTCTACGAGCACGATAGAGTTAGATGTTTTATAAGTGGCTCAACCAAGAGTGCTGACCGCGATCATGCGGTTTCTCGTACACCGACACGACACGACACGACACGACACGACACGACACGACACGGACTTTTCTCTACTTTACTCTTAGCGTTAACGTAACGTTCGCTAAGTGACTGTTTTTAAACATTAACATTTTTGTTCGAGTGTCCACGAGAGAGAACGACGAGAACTCGACCACGAGATTTTTTTCCTTTTACTCTCGGCCTGCTAAAACATACCTAATTACCACGAAACTTTTAGAACCGAATAAAACTGCAGGATTATCTCGATGATGGGAAAAAATAAAATTTTACTTTATGACTGATAGTCTTCTTAATCGTTTGATTAAAGGAAAGCTTCAAACTTTATTTTACATTCAATTGATTATTGTAATAATCAAATTATTATGAACAAGAAAGTTCATAATCTCGAACATTCACTTCATAGTTATCCTTGTGAATCTGTCTTTCTCCGTGCATCCTCCTTCAAATGAGAACAATAAGAAGAGAAAAGAGGTCGGTCGCACGAAATTTGTCCACCAAAATGAAAGACTTATGAATTTTGTAATAGAAATGAATGCAAAGTAACTACTCGAGCGAAATGTACCTTACAGTCATTTTCGCAGGAGCGTCAATTTGATGAAATTGATGTTAATATCAAGCAGCAACGTTATTATTTCGAGTAAGAATTTAACCGATAACGCGAACGAATGAAAGAATATAAGAATGGAAGAATATGGTAGGTGCGCGGGCTAGATAGATTATAATCTTCTCCGACGAAATTATCGAAGTAATCGGAACGACAACATTTTCACTCGTTCAACATTAAATGCTTCTTCTTCATTATTTACAGCAAACGTCAATTCTTGGTGAAGGCGTTTAAAAGACCGTGTAAATTTATCGATTGAGAGTTAGCGACAGGAGGAAGATGGAGAAGCACACATACATACATTGAATATATAGGATTTTCCTTTGGCAGAAAAGTGGAATGTTGGAAAAATCATTTAAAAAATGCATTATTCACTGAATCTTATAGATTTAGGTAGGTATATACATTTATAGTAGATCCTACAGACTTTGAAATGCGAATGGGATGTGGTAATATATGGTATAATACGTTCTCTTCGTATAAGGTGAGATAACGCGTGGGAAAAAGAGATGGAGAGAGTAGCAGAGAATCTCTATGTATGTTTATCTCTGTGCGTATGTAAAAGTGCAGGAGAGAGAGAGAGAGAGAGAGAGAAAGATCGATTAAAGGGCGAGCAGAGAACTATCTGACGCTCTCACGCTTTCCGCAAAAGTCCAATTTGTTGGGACGGATGTAAGCTGATTTCGAGGTGGTCAGAATGAGAGTGAGAGAGTGTCTCTGTGCGATTTCTGTGCGATTTCTGTGCGATTTCAGTGAGATCTCTGTGCGATCTCTGCGCGATCTCTGCTCGTATTTCGGCGGATTGGAATACGTTTCGGTGCTGGTAACACGTCCGGTACCGAGTTACGATCGGCAAGCGCAGTCCGACACGCTCCAGGGAGCGTACCACGTACCATCGTTCCTCCTCGTAAACTCCAATCGGTGGGTGGCTCTATCGATCCACGACAGGCTATAGATCCGAATAGAACATTTGTGTCATCGTCTTTTTCCATCTCTTTTCCTTCCTATTTTCAGTCGCCGCCCCGAGGCTCCAAAGAGAATCAACGCGCTGACTTAATTAGGCGTCGAAGTGGAATTAGGAGTCAACAATGGAAGCTCCATTTTCCTCTCCTCGCTTTCTTCTCGGTTTTCCTTCGCCGGCTTTTCCCGGCGAAAACTTTGTCCGCTTTCACATCGATCCTTCCACTGTTGCTACTACCACTAATACTTTACACTATTTCTACTGCTATTACTCAACGAACAATCCTCCAACTGTCTTCCTCTTTTATTCAAACTATCTGACACAGAAAGAGAGAGAGAGAGAGAGAGAGAGTGAGAGAGAGAGAGAGAGAGAGAGAGAGAGAGAGAAAACGGACATTGCGTGTCGTTTCTCATTCAGGTCCCTGCTTTATCTAGAAATTACGGTTATGAAACACTCTGTACGTACGTACATTGGTACCACTAGGAAAATTCACGAACGGACGAAAATAAGCTTTGTATTCTGCCTTTCTCTTTCTCCGTCTGTCTGTCTGTCTGTCTATCTTTCTTGCTAACTCTTTTAGATGGAAGGGGAAAGCTGTCGAAAGTGCCGAGGTAAGCCGATTTCATGATGGACCAGGGTTCTACTCTCGTTGTTCGTTCCTGTTCAACATAGACGAGCGAGATCTTCCTCCCGTAACGAACTACCAATCCTAAAGTCCTGAATTTATAAAAAAGGAGAGAGACAAAGTCTTCCGATTTTCGATAATACTCTTATTTCTGTTGAAATAAAAATCATCGACACGAGAGTGTTTTCGCATCGAGAAACGAACGGAATAAATTTCAGTGGACGGCTCAACGTTATCCATCTTTTTGCTATTTCTCTTTCCCTCTCGTTGTACGAGATTCGAGGGAATTTTATAGGTGGGCGTAAAAAATCATTGAAATTCTAGTCTCTCTCTTTTTACGAGACGGCAGGGCGCGTCGAGACCGTGACGGTCAAGCTTCCTGCTCGCTACCTGCCCCGCTACTACTTGCGTGTCTACTACTACTCCCGCATGCATGTATTTCTACGTACACGCGCCTGCGATGCTTTTTTCCCAGAGCCATCGACCGCGTTGCGCTACTGTTTTATAAAGCGAAACCCCAGGACTTTGACCCAACCCTTTACTCGCGTTCGGAGGGAACAAGGTGAGCTAGTGGGCGGTCTGTATCGAAGTAAGCCGATTTTATGGCCTTTTCTCGTGGGGAAATACCTATTTCGCTTTCGAACCGCATCACGAGCCGCTGACTCTGTAAGAAAAGTGACTACCTTTCGTCCAATAGCCGTGAAGAGAAGAAGAAGAAGAAGAAGAAGAAGAAGAAGAAGAAGAAAAAGACTGAACGCGAGCTTATATCTATGCCGGACCTTAGCTAGTTGTTTTCTCTTTCTTTCTTTCTTTCTTTCTTTCTTTCTATTTTCGAAAGCATCCACACAACGAACTGCCTCGGAATTTATGTAAGACGACGAGCGATTTCGAATTTTACTGCTCTTCTCTATCGCACGCTTATACCTAGCACTCGATTTCTGCCCTGGTGGATCCGATAATTGAATTTCGCGGGCGCGGGAACAGTCGCGGAGAGAACTTTTACTTCTATCCTCGTACCTGCGGTTAGAATCTTCTCTTTTTACGAGACTTTTCAACCCTCCTGACGTAACCTGCGTACTTTCTCGAAAGAATAGAAAGAGAGACAGAAGATCTTTTATTTTCTTCAAAGTTTGTCGGATATTCACGACGCTATACGCGCTGTACGATTGTCTTCATTCACCAATAAAGTCTAGGCGTTTCCTTTCAAATTCTTCAAGACTACTAAACCTTAATATTGTTCCCCTATCTACTTTATTGACTTATTCGATATAACTAATCTAATTCCATCGTAATTTTGATCGATCTAAATCTATTTATATCTATACCTATACCTATATGTATATACTATATATTCATATTAGTATCATAGAGATTGTTGGGAAATAGAATAGGATCATAGGAAAAAAAAAAAACAAAAAAAAAAAATAAAAAACATAAAAAAAAGCAGGAAAAATAAAGAAACAAAAGTCCGGTCGATGTGAAATCCCAGCAAACGTCGAATTGAATCCGGTTGCATCAATTAAAAAACAGTAAAAAGAGTAGAGAACGAGGGGAATGATAAGAGGGGAATCGGGGAAGGGGAATCGAGAGGCGGATATTCGAGGACGATAGGATTGATCGAGAACGGAGAGTAGATGGTCGAAAATTCGTTATAATTTCACGCTGGACCGATCGATACCAATCGTGAATCCCATCACGGAATATCAGATTACCGTTTCGTCGTTCGTAAAATAACGATAGAGCGAGCGAGCGAGCGAGAGGGAGGGAGAAAAAGAAGAAATAATAGATGGAATAATGCTAATCGCATTGATATTCGGCTCGATTGATTTTCCACTGTCGCGTCAAACGGCGGGAACGCGCGCGTACACGAGGAGCGCGAGATAATAAGGGAGGAAAAATCGACAAGATGGTAAAAGAGAACGAAAAAGGCGAGGAAAATAAATCCGCGAACGACGATGTGATCCGTTCGCGCAGAGTCAGCGCAATCGAGTCGAGCGCGTAACTATTACTCCGGTGAAACGACGTGGCGACAGAAGGAAAAAGAAAAAGGGACAGATAAATGGACGGATGAAAAGAGAAAATGAGAATCAGGGAGAAAGACAAAGTTGTCTATCCAAACGAAAATTACAATTTTCCGAGAGGAGTGTCGCACGAAAGCAGCAGATAATGCGGAAAATGTGAAATTGTGAAATCTGCCGTTGGAGCGAATTAATGATGCTGCACTAGTTACAAAAGTGGCCTAAGGCGTTACAAGATACTATTGAAAATCGTGTCGAATCTAGCCCCACAAACATTTTTTTACATACTCTTCTTCGTCTTCTTCTTCTTCTTCTTCTTCTTCTTCGTCTTCTTTTTCTTCAGTTTGCTAACATTCAAGCAACTTTCCTCTACAAATTTTCAACCTAACGACTGGACTATGGCAAGGTATTCGCCGTCCGAGGAGAAATCTCATCTAAGTTTCTAAGATAATCGCGAGCTTGGAAATTGGAAGTCTCGTAATAACAGCTGCTTGATCGCGGTAACTTTGGCGTAGAAGCTTTACGATCATTTTCCTTTTAATGAAATGCAAATGCATATATGACGTTGATTTTACTACGAACCAAAAAATCATTATTTCAAATAACAAACGTCCGTCGTGTTTTAATGACATTTTGCTCCAACATATTTTTCTACGACAAGGATAAATCATTGTTCATTGTATCGAAAAATAAAACAATAAAAAATATGTTAAACAGAGTTTTGGTCGCGCTGAGAGAAATTTCGTTGAACGGGCATGGATCATCGCGAGCGCATATTTGCAACTTGCCGGAAGAGCCGCAAACAATCAAGCGTCCCGTCGGTGGGAACAACCGCGAGTAGTACCACTTGTCTCGTCAGCGGAGAATTGAGCGAGCCATGTATGTCGCTCGAATCTCGACCAAATTTTTGGCCGACCCTCGAGTATGCTTGACATCGCGTACTCGGATGGATCAACGTTCGTAAAGCGTGATGATCCACGCTACCGAATACCCTCAATGAATCTGTATAAACCACCAAATTTCAATTGAGATCATTCGTCGTCTATCGCTTAATCTCTACCATATATCTATTTATCATCTACTCTTCTTTCTTTACAAATTTAATTTAAGCTTTCCAACAAAATTCTATCGCAAACTTCCTGCTCACCTTCCTACCTTCGTACTTTACTCGCGATTAGTGTGGATATATGAAGCATCAATCGTAAATTCGCTCAAGTAAGAACACTCTGCGTTAAACGAAACGCATCCATGAAATAAGATCGAATAGACGATCGATTTGACGTTCTTTTCCTCTCTCTCTCTCCCTCTTGATTTTCGAGGATCTTTTTAAATCATCGTAAGCGTCGTATAAATCCATTCGTTCCTATCGTTGTTCCAAGAGAACACGATTTCATGCTATTCGATTTGAATATTTAAGTCAACTCTTTCTCTCTCTTTCTTTCTTTCTTTCTTTCTTTCTTTCTTTCTTTCTTTCTTTCTTTCTTTTACGCTCTACTTTTATCGATACGTGGATAATACTTGTTCACTAAACGAAATAAAACTCGAATCGACTCTACGTACGAGAATCTCGATGAGAAGGGTTCAGCATTTTCTAATCACATTTAAGAGCTTTACTTTTGCCAACATACATTCGACTTACTAATTAATTCCACTTAGAATTAGTCCACTAAAAAGAATTCCCTTTTCGTTGCTATCTCGATTATTTTACCTGAAACAAAAAGAAAACGAAGCTACGTGAAATAATAGTTGGAAAAATAAAAATAAAATAAAGAAATTTAAGATTATATTCGCTTTAGGATAACGTCAATCCCAAAACGATTTATTCTTTTATCTTATCGCTTAGTTTTCTCTTGAATTTTGAAGAAATAGGGGATGAGGAAAAGGGAGAGACTAAAGAAAGAAAGAAAAAAAGAAAAGTACTAACGTGGTACGTGAGAAAAGGAGATCTCGAGTACAATTAGGCTGGCACCCTAGGGCGCAGTTCCTCTCATACTCGCCGTTCCTGTGCCGAATTCTAAAGCCCTCTTCCTCGCGGATCGAACACTTTTCTCCGTATAACTGGAGAGGGAGAAAAAGAGAGAGAGAGAGAGAGAGAGAGAGAGAAAGCAGTCGCGTTTACCCTTGGGGCACGAGAGAAACCAGGTTCACCATCGAAATCGTCCTGTGCCGAAGGCTGAAGAAGCAGAAGAAGAAGAAGAAGAAAAAGAGGAAGAAAGTCAAAGAGGGGAAAACTAGGATCGCGGTTCTGCCACCGGCAGACTGCCATAATTGCAGCGAATTAAATTCGTTTCTCTCTCTCTCTCTCTGTCTGTCTTTCTATTTTTCTTTCTTTTTTTCGCGACACCCGACGGAAATCACTTCGCTTCTACTCTCTTGCGTCATTATTTTCCACGATTGCACATCGCCTTCCAGATTTCACGTACTCTGTCTACCTGTTCTCCCTAGCTTCGTTAACGAACTTCGTCAGGTTCATCGAGTTTTTGTTAACGATCCGTAGGACAGTGGTTTTCGTTATACCAAAAAAACTTCCCACAGAGAGAAAGAGGGTCTAACCTTTATTATTTTTTTTCCCTTCACTTTTTCTACTTTCATAATGGGGACGAGGATATGTCTACAAAGTTACGGTATTTTATAATTACGATTGATATCTATGAATATCGTTGAACTTTTAATTATTTAGATTGAATTCTAACTTTTTTATATACAAAATATTTTAAGAAATTTAACTTACGCCTTATTTCATTTGTTTTTCACATAAAAATATAATCGTAGGATTGGTCTCATTTATGAATTTTGTTCTTGCAATCAGATAACGCATTGATGAACGCATTGATGAACGCATTGATGAACGCATTGATCTACGCTTAAACTAATGTTCGATAAGTTATCTCTTATAAGCTATCTCTTTCTGTCTCGAATTGTACTTAAAAAGTTGTAACCTACTTCTTTGAAAGATTCGTATCTAATGATTCGGAAGAAATTGTATACCTTCGTAGGGGTAGGAAATTTCAAATGGCGAGGTTCTATCAAGAGTAAAGTTTTGATAACTACGATTTCGATGGCTCGAACGCGGTCTTTTCAATTAGCGAAACGGTATAGATTTTCTACGGGAAATGAAAAAACAATAGCCGTCAGGGATTTTCATTACATACACACACATTCAAGTATGTGCAAGAGAGTATATACGTGAGATAGTAGAAAGCGTCCAATTTCATGAAACTGGTTGTACTTTTTTGTTGGAATGTCGGCTGGGTAGCCATCGTGTAGGATTCTAAAAGGGTTCCATGCCTAACAAGGACTAATCTTGTTAAGGATCACGAAATCGGCTTGTGTGTTTTACAAGTTAAGAATTAGACTGATTAGCGAAGAGTCGAAGCTCGTATCGTTGAGAATTGCTCGAATTCGCTTTCTATCGTTTCAACCTTTTTTTTTATTTTCTCGATTTTTCTTTCCAATTTCTTTCTTCTCTATTCTTTTCTATTTTTCAAGGAAAAAAAAAGAGAAAAAAAGAGAAAAAAAGAGAAAAAAAAGAGAAAAAAAAGAAACAAAAGCAGCAAAATTTTCGAAATAATGAAAGCATTACCTATCGAGATAATTTACCTGATATTACCATTCTTTCTTTGTATTCTTTTTTTCTCACAAAGCTTCTTTTTGCAAGGATTAACGAACGCATAAACGACGACGAGTATATGGTCGACAATAAAAATACGCTTCGAGGATAGCAGAGAGAACTCTATGTGTGTATGTGTGTTTGGGCGCGCTCGAGAGAGAGAGAGAGAGAGAGAGAGAGAGTATATCCGTGCGACGGGTGATAAATTATACATTATCGTAAGTGCACCTAAACGTATAATGCGCATAAGTAGCGAATAATTTATGTTCGTTGCATCCAACGGCAGAGGCGAATAATTTATCGCCCATCACGCACCTGCTTCTCGCGCCCCACGCAATAATTTCACGCGGGTGATTCTCTTAATGATCGTGATCCTTGCAAATTCGTGTGACGACAAAAGGTACACATATACATATGCTGATTTGCATTTATATATACATTATATTTCGCATAAATACGTATGTATTTAATCCTTTTTTTTTTTTTGAAGGGAACAACAGAGTAATATCTCGATTGCAAAGGATTAAATTGTTTCATTAAAAATCGTCGAAGAAGAAAAAGGTTTTGAAAAGAGAGTAGACCGATATCGAAACGTTCAAAGTTCCGATAAATGTTTTCTTTAGCACCTATTCTCGACTTCA
>NW_015149096.1:127794-160755 GCF_001465965.1 Polistes dominula
AGCACGAAGAGTTAACCGAGAAGATACGTAGCACGTTACACTCGACGCGATCCATCAGATACAAGCTCGAAAGTTCCTCGATAGCGCGTCGTAGAAAGATTCCAAGCTTGAGAAATGTTCGAGGAAAGAGAGAGGTAGAAATAAGAGGAGGAAAACTCTTCTCTTGTAAGTTGAAGACTCGGGGCTTCTATAGAAGAAAGACAGAAGGATGGAGGGCTTTAAGAAAGCATAAAATGGAGCGAGAGAGAATGGTGAAAAAGAGGAAGATGAAGGGAGTGAGAAGAAGAGAGATAGGAGGTAAAGAGGCTGGGTGGAAACAAGTGACGCCATGAATCTTACGCGGAAAAGGGAGTCGTTGGGTGTTTCTTCTTCCATCTCGTTGATTCCATGCGTTCCCCGCCGCCTGCACCACGTGTTTCGAAACGATCCTACGACACAAGGAGGACGTCGTAGAGGAACAGAGGGAGGAACAGAGGGAGGAACAGGGAGGACGAGTATCGTGTCTGATCCACGAGGACCATTAATTTAACGGCTGCGAGACTCGGGAGGGAGATACAACACGGATGCGCACACTCGAACAACTAATAAGCTCGTTGTTGTCTCCCTTCCTCGGTAACATACGTTTGTGTCGACAGACATTTAAAAATAATTATTAAAAAGTATGATAAAAGAGAGAAAGACGATCATCCTAAAGACGAAAATCACCTAGGCAGATCCCTCGCGAAGATATGGAACATGGATATATGGATCTTTTTGCTTGAAGGAGCGAGGAAGGGACGAAGGGACGAAGTCACTCGAGCAAGCAGGAAATTACACGTCCTTCCGTGTTGGTAGTAGTTTCGCGAGGGGTTGCATCGTCTTGGCGGCTTGACGCAACCCTGACGCAACTCTGACGCGCCTTACCGTGCACAAGTCAGGTTCACCCTCTTTATCTTTCCCTCCTGCCTCTCTCTCTCTCTCTCTCTCTCTCTCTCTGTTTTTGCGCCTCCTATCGCTTCGTAGTCCTGTAAATTATTATTCATTTAAGGCAGGAAGTCGAAAGGGCATTCCATGCTTGGTTGGGTAGACTATCTCTAACCCGACGAATATCTACCCTCATCTCACAGTACTCTATTTTTCTTTTTTTCTTTTCTTTTTTTTTATGTGAAATTAAATTCAATCCGTACGAGTAGTATCTTGCTAATCGATAAGCAACGTTTTTATTCCAAAAAGTCGACAATATTTTCTTTCAACGAATTTGAAGATTTGAATCCATGTTTTCTGTTATAATATATAGATATAGTTATAGGTGGGTTATTTTAAAAATATACTATTATATGTCGTATGTATAGGAATATCGACATTTCTATCAGCAATCTTACTTAACGTCTACGGAAATTGCTCAGCGAACGGTCATGCGTTACACCTTAGGATATTTAAGATCGTTCATCATAGATTAAAGGCATGGACGAAGTGGTAAAAAATGTAAAGTAAAAAGTTGACATAAAAGGACACGAGGTTGTAAAAGCAGCTTACAAAGTAGAGACTCGAGCCACGGTTCAAAGCAGCAGACACGGTAAAACGCCATCGTGAGTGGGATATGAAATTTTTTGTTTTCTTTTTCTTTCTCGACAAAGTTGTGCAGAGAGAGAGAGAGAGAGAGAGAGAGAGAGAGAGAGAGAGAGAGAAAAAGATGGATCACAACGCGAGATTAATTATTATAAAGCTAATAAAGTTTAGTAAAATATTCTTCACGTGTTTTTGTACATATAACGAATTGTTTTTGGAAAGATTCGAAATACTGACCACTCCCCGCAGATTATTTCTTCGGTAGGAAAATATAAATGAAATTAAGTCGTGCTTGGTCTCGGGTAGAATAAAATCAAGTTACCGATGGTTGCGCGTCTACTACTGTCGAGACTAATCCACCCGAAAATCCTAGTTTTGTTTTGCAAGTTTAAAATATTCATGGAAATTCCGTGCTCATAATGAATCCAGAGTTTCTCGAAATTCCGCTAATAAACTTAGAAACTCGTGCGCGTTCCGAGAACGTCGAGATTAGATGGAAGTTAACGAATTTATTAAACGGGAAAATTGACGAAAATGATGGAACGCAATGTGCGGGCAAAACGGAAATACCCTTTCATTTTACGCCCGACAAAATACGTCCCAGATGGCAAATCCCTTTTTGGATAAATAACAAAAGATGACAATTGTGACAACTTATGCATCTATAGAAAGTAACGTTTTAATCGGACAAGCTAATGATTTGATCGAAATTATTAATAGTACTAAAAAGCATTTACAAATATTTGTATTTTGTTGAATTTTGTATTCTTCCCGGATATTTGATATTCTCTCTCTCTCTCTCTCCCTCTCTCTCTTTATCGACTAGAGCCATTAATTATATCGTAAAGCCATTGTATAAGATCGAAAACAATTGAATACATTAAAAATGGATTTTATCAATTAAATCGAAACTGTCTACGTAACTATGGTAATAATTGATAATGATTATGTCGTTGCGTCAGAATTGGAATAATAAAAGAAGAAAATGAATTACAGGCAAATATTGATATGTTTATTAATTTGATCGTAACGAAAGGAAATAGAAAAATAAGATGGATGTTGGACGATAAGGATATGTCGATAACACGGGTGCGATCATTCAACCGCAAATCTTCCCTTTGAACTTTTACGATTGAATTCGTGTTATCTTCTTTCCTTTGAAATGTTTTCAAGGTACGAATTTAAATTGACAATTTGAAAGGAATTAGAAGGATTTGGAGATATTCTCGTGCTAAGTCGAAAATAATTTCATTATCTTCTATATGATTCTTAGTTAGATAAGTAATAAGTGTAGATATATGTATAGGAACAATACGCTTAATATAATATTGAAATATGTCGAGTTAACTGTGACGAGAAGGTTCGATAAATCATCATATTTACGAGCAAGATAGATGGGAAATGTGATTTTGGAGTTGTTCGATATAACTCGTAAATATCGTGTGATAGTATTATAAATCACAATACGTAACGGATGAGTCCTCGAAATAGCTTGAGATTTATTCAAATTAAATTTGTCCATGCATTTCTATGCTTATGTATAATATGTATGGTCGATACATACTTGTAATACTATCTACAAATTTCGATCTCGTATTTTCTACTTTTCCGAAAGTCAGTTTATATTTGCCTACACTAAATTCTCAAACTACTACTATCGAGCTTCTTTATAGGTACACACATATACGTAGTCATATCTATATACGTGTTATATATAGGACAGATATATAACTTTGCCGAGACTTTAATAGATCTAAGCTCTGGAAATCGTTATCGGATGGAGTTCGTATCTCAAGCTCGTAGACTTCTGCTTTGGTAATCGAGACCTTCTGGTGACCCTCGATTTATTACTCTCGATCGAGGAATATCCTCCCTTCTTTCTTCTTATACCTTATAACCATAAATTACTTCATGCCCTAGGAATAAACGAGGAGAATCAATGATTTCAAAGTAAACTTTTAATCCATCAAACGAATGTCTAGATATGCGAAATATTTTCCCATGTGAGTTATGTGCCCGGAGTTCGGTTGGTCGAATGTCTGTGAACTTAAATTCTTCACGTGAATTTATCCAGCAAACATACTCTTACTCGCTCGACGAAACACTCTTCTTATATTTGCCGATGTCACGTAAACAAGCTTAGCAAATATAGAATGCATGTCGTAAGTTATAATTATAACTCTGTCGAGCTATTCGGTTGGTCTTATGGTACACTTATTTGGACACGTCGATATTCGATACACATTGGATATTCGATCAAAATTCAAATGTCATCCTGTTATCTCTTTATTGTATTTTCTTTTTTCCTACCTAGCAACGAAACTTGCGCTTTTATCGCGAATACAGAATTTCATTTGTCAAATATACCTACCGGCCATTCTTCGAATGAATCGTAATTATACTTCTTCCTACGATACTTACATTTCGAGAGAAACGAATAATACTCTCGACACGACTATACAAGCGGAATACCATTTTTACAAATTATTCTTCCACTCTTTCTCGTTTCGCATTGTTCGCAGAAGAGGCACATTGTGTCCCAGGACATAATAAATTATTCTTCTCGTCCTTCGTCGTTTTATTCCACGAACAGTACACGACTGTATCATCATCTCCGTTGAAATTTCATCTTTTTTTTCTTTCTTTATATTCTTCTTTTCTATACGTACTTAGCACCAATTAATAGCCATAATTCAAAATGTTCTAGAGTAAGTTGTTCGAATAAAGAAGCAGTAGAAGAAGCAGTAGAAGAAGCAGAAGCAGAAGAAGAAGAGGTAAGGAAAGATTTTCGACAGATCGAGGTAGAATTCGACGATACTTACACGCTCAGAAGAGAAAAGCACTCGAGATAGACGCGGACCGTCTAGGAAAATAGACGTTCTCAAACGAGCTGCGAGAAGTTGGAGAGTACTATAAGAAGAAGAAGAAGAAGAAGAAGAAGAAGAAGAAGAAGAAGACGAAGTAGAAGTAGAAGGAGGAGGCATAAGATTGTGGTCGTCATCGAGCAATAACGACTTTCCATAATGGTTTTCCACAATGGTTACCGCGCCCACCTTTCCTTGCTGCCTTACAATTTTACCGCCGTTTTCCCACTTACTTGTTTTCCTTCTCCTGCTTACCAATAGCTGCTAATTGTATCCTCGGAAAAGAAGTTACGTATCTATTAAATATATAAATGCACACAATGATATAGTTGTCGATAAATAATTATTACAATTTGTTTGTTTTTGTTTCAATCGAAAACAAGTTTGCAAAGCAGATATTTCCCCAGAGTGAAAACTCTTTGAATGTCGAACCTACTTGGTCGACTTTAGCCCTTGGTAAAGCTTATTACCGTCTTATTATGAAGCAAAAAGATACAGCGAAGAGTGATCGCTAACGCGAGTGCTTTGGCCAATCAAAGTTAAGCCACTATTCAACTACTTTGCAGAGTTCCTAATAGCCGGGCTTATCCAGCCACGAAGTGAACCATCAAAGATGAGATTAATTCGATCGAGTGTCCTCGTAAATTGAAGAAAACTGATTTTCTCTCGAAAGATTCCACCTGCCGTTTTCTCTTTCTCTTATCGAAAACTTTGACTCAGGGAGAATCTTTCTTACAATTAGTTTCAAAGACGATCGACGAAATTTGACTATATTTTTCAACAGTTTTTCTAAATAGAAGCTAAACAGAGGGTAGGGTGAGAGGGTGAAAGGACGGAGCTCGGATCAATCTTGAGAAAAGCCGAGCCGCGAGCATTTATCCACTTACACTTGACGACCCCCGTCCGAGCACTTTACAACTTCTTAATTGCGGGTTCTTCCGTTAGTGAGTAGTAGCTAAAGGCCGATTAAGAACACGACAGTATCGACCAAGTATCGCGATAAATCGTCGCTTGTTAAATAATTTACCGCGGCAAACGCTCTGCCAGCAGCTAATTATTCCGCAGGATACTACTCGAGAATGAAAAGTTTACTAAATCGAGACTATAATTTATGTAAGTTTGACTTTTATGTTTTTGCACATGTACGCATGTCATTTAACTTTACAAGCACGGCGGCATTGCGCTCATGTACAAACAACGAACGTGTTGTAGGATTTCATTTTGATCGATTAATTTAATTTGATTTGAAAACATTATTATTTAATTTTTTACAGTACAAATACAGTCAAACTATTGAAATGCGGTATAATTTGAATAATTTATTTGAAATTTAAAACGATATGTTTAAATAACTATGAACGCAATGATATTAGCAAGTTTGTTAAGCATTTCATAGAAATAAAAGTTAACGAACGAGGTTTGAGCTCTCTTTTTTGAAGAAGATAATTGTCCATAACGAACAACGAACAGGAGTATATACAAAGTTAAACTATTTCTGAGTAGCGATTAAGTTAAGACAATTTGCATGTATATGCGATATTTGAACGTAACATTCGGGAACACTGCTTATCGAAAATAATACTAAAACTATATGCACGCATTGTTCGTTCTAAGCAGGATACTACGTTGGCGTTACGCTCTTTCGACCATTCACTTTCTGCGCGCGATTATATTTAATACGAGAGAGATGAAGCGAGTTGTTGGAGTTTAATCGGGACTCGTCCGCAAAATTTCCTGCTATGCCACGATGTGAAGTTTGCGATTAAAAATAACATACCTATATAAAATACGTATAAGCGGATGTCTGTGAAATTGTCAAAATAACCAAAAAGTAATCCAAATAAAATCTAATGAAAAAAGAAAGAGAACGTAGTGAAAGAATGAAGAAAATAATTCACCGGAGCGCACACAAACGCACAAAAGCGCACGTTCTCTCGTGCGAACTACGTAAACGTCGACGTAACTACAAATTCATGATAATGATGCCGAGAATTGTGAGGAAAAGAGAAAACGAGGGAGGAAAAATCGTGTAACGTCTGCCACGCACCATTAGCGAAACGAAAAAGAGTTAAAAGCTTGGCCACGTACTCGAAGCGTTAACAAAAGTACAAATCGTTAGAGGTATTTCTCAAGTTATCCCTCGTCGTAGGTGGTCACTTTAGTTTGTAGCCCACTCGAAATTTGGTCCCAAGTGCGAACACTTTCGAGTGCGTGTTTGTCAATTTCCTTCCTGAATTTCCTTTATAAAGATAATATATGAATGTTTGTTCTCTTGTTTTGTAGTATTGTTAAAATAATAAGTACATACATACGCGCGTATATATCGAAGTTGAGAACCCTCGGCGCTTGTTTCTCGCGGATTTTCATTTCATCCATTTCTTTTTGTTTCGAGGGTGATCGCCGGCCCGTAAAACTTATGCAAGCAGCGAGCTTGCCGTAGTAGTACATGCGAGTGTTTATTCGGGAAGTGCAGTGGAAAAAGTCTATGCATAGTCGGGCGAGTTCCTGCGCCAGAAACGTCATGTTCAACGTCAAGTCACCCGGAAAATAGGCATCGAGTAATCGCACTTCCACCGATATACAAAAACGCTTTTATTTTTAGAACCGCGCGCTCCCATCGAAAAAGAAGCACGCGACAACTCTCGATTATCGAAATTAAATATTGAATCTCGCAAATAATCGCTTTTGTTTCGTTCCAAAGAATCGATAAACCTATTTAATCCTATCGATCAAATTAAGCTTCGATCGTTAAGCGACACTTTATTGTTCCAGCAAACTTTCAAAGGAATGAAACACATATCTCATCGAAGATCACAACTGTTCTTCACAATTATCTATTCGCATAATTATCGATAACGTCTATCTACGTGGCAAATTGTAGTGGAGATCCTATAACGCAAGGTCTCTATCGGAGGATTAGTAAGGAGAGATGGTAGAGACGAAGGAATCATGAGTAGTGTCTATTATTGGATAGAAAGCGAAGGCACGATAGAGGAGTAGAGGAGTAGGTTCGGCAAATAGAGTCGTCTGACGAGGCTGCATCGAGGCCGTGGAATTATTAATTTTAATTACACAACTCGAGGCGGGCGAGCTCTGCGTCGTGCGCGTCGTGCGCGTCGAGCGCGTCGAGCGCGTCGAGCGCGTTGAGCGCGTCGAGAAGCCCTGCCTTACGTAATAAACTTACAGCAACACTACCGGCCTCGCACCACCAACTCCACTTGCCATCATCCATCCGCACCAGCATTACGTGGGTATTGATTAAACGCAACACATCCCCACCCTTACAACAACTACTACTACTACTACTATCAAATCCTCCTCCACCTCTTCTCGGTCGGCAGACCGGACCGACACCTCTGCGGGGGTTGCTTACTACCACCACCATCACCACCACCATCACCACCACCACCACTTCGAGTCGGCCGGCAATTAATATTATTTATCGACGTCTTAATCGGCTGGCCGCATCTAACCGCTAGCTCCAACCCCTTGGGTTTTCAGCCACGGGGGTTCAAACGGGAAAAACATGAAAAAAAAACAACAAAGTAAGCTCGTACTTCCTATGATCTATTCTGTCATATTCACCTTTTTCTTGCGTGACTATTATCCTTTTCCTTTATTTCATTTTTTTTTTTCAAATCCATTTTTTAACCTCTTCGCGAAGTGCCTTCCCACCCTCCACCCTCTCTCTCTTTTTCACTTTGTTTCTTCTTGAAGAGAGTTTTTTCTAGCCACGCGATCGCTTTACGTGTTAACCTTTTACTCTTGACTATTGCGGAAATGCAATAAAAAGGACTATCACGAATGAAATTGTTTAGGCATGCTTTTAATTCTCCTTTGATCTTATATATTACAAGTGCTGGCTTTTCAAAATGTTATCTATCGTCAATTATACCGTTTGATATATTTTTTTCTCACGTGTAAGAAACAATGAACCTATTATCGATAATTTTGCGAATAATCAGGATGCTTTATACTTGGACTAAATGATCAGAAGTTAAACTGCAACATCTATCTATCTTAAATTGAGACTAACGATGAACTTGAGAGTAAGTATAAAGTAGGTAATGATGAAATTACGAAAGAATGTAAGAAGAAGCAACGGAGCTCTTCGAACATCTTTTCTTTGATCTACTTGGCGAAATAGTTACATACGCTTTAGTTCTCCCTTTTACTTTTCCTCCTTTACTCTTTATTCTATCTTTAACGTAAGCGTAACTTTTTTGCGATTTTCTCTATCATTAAAAGGAAACTCCAACGTGTACGGTAAGCGTTAATTATGCTAATTGTTCCGAATTATTGCCTTTGAATGAGAGGGAAATTTGAATAAAAAAAGAAATCGATAAACGATTCCTCGATTGTATATGAAAGAATGAACAAAAGAATGAAAAATGACATAAATGATTCGATTTAATCTCTGGAGTACTCACAAATAAACACGATTCTCTCCATAACTCATTCGTAAGAGACGTTTTCATCATATAAATGATCATTCACGTTGATGGTAGACTCTTGAAATAACGAAGATACTCGAGAGAAGCTCGTAGAGACGACGCGTATGAAGGTGGTACATCAGAAATAAAAGAAAGAAAGAGAAAGAAAAAGAAAAAGAAAAAGAAGGAAAAGAAGAAAAACACGGTGCCTTAACTCTGACTTTATCTCGAAGAAGGTTTAAGAAATACTTTAACGATGTTGTTTCGCAAAAACGCAACTTAAGGTGCATAAAACTCATCTACGTATATATTTCACATCTTATTGTTAGTTGAAGAAATCGATATTAATGAAATTTTTAAAGTATTTCTAAAGGGTCGTTAACTAAATTTGATAGGAAAGAACATAGGATTTTGTACTGGAGAAAAAGCAAACTACTTCTGAAAGCATGTTTTCCTCTTTTCTTTTCAACCCTCTGTATACCATCGGACTTCTCTGACAGCTCGTCGATATAGACTGCTCATCGTTATCCACGATTCGAATAGCGCGGTCGAGACGAAACAATAAAAGCTCTTACACGTGCATGATCATTCAACGTTTGGCTAGAGGGAGAAAACACCCGCTCTCTCTCCTCTATTTATATACTAACTATATACTATATACTATATACTATATACTATATACTATATACGCGTAGGTACGCGTATTATCGAGTGTTCAGAAAATAACAATGAGATTTACGATCGATTCGTACGTGCCGGACGAGAAAAGTACGAGTAAGAGAGATAAATAGATGTACGGTTGAATAGACAGACAGGGTGAACTATTTATTCGATTTAAATGAAAATAATCGAATACCCCAATTGCTTACGAATGTATCCAATGATAATATTATTTGTTAACAATTAATTATAAAATTGATCCTCTGAAAAAGGCATAAAAGTAATAAAAGTATATGTGTAGAGATTGAAGGCGAATCGAAGGCGCATCGAAGGCGCCAAACTCGAACGTTGGTAGTTGTGCAAGGGGTGAGGTAGTTAGGGCGGCAGCGGTGGCGAACTCCACCACCCTTTCAACCGGCTGCCGGATAACAAATGGCCAGGCCGCCCCTGAAGGACAACGGAGCGTTGTGTCGGTAGTTCGGGCGTAATTCTGCGCCCGGACGACAGGGCCGTAAGTCACGGGCTCAAACGAAGCGGCTAGGTATTAATTAGAGTTTCAGGCCGGGAACCGCGATCACTTATCACCAGGTCCGACCTAATCTGCCGCCAGTCTCCCCGCCAAAACTCTCTTCCCACCGGATTCGAATTTTCCCTCTCGAGTTAACGTTGGCACAGTCAAAAGGCAACGACGAGTGGGACAACTTAAACCACCTGATTGATGCCACTTCGATCATCGTCGTCGAAGGAGCTAACATTTCTTCAATTGAGTATGGTTAAAGCCCAAACTATTCTTCCTCGGATATTATTTCAATGAATGTTTCAAAGAACTTTTACTTTTACTTTTTGTTTGTACGTAAGGTAAGATTCTCTACATTGACTGTAACATATACACGTGTGTTGAAGAAGAAGAAGAAGAAGAAGAAGAAACGAAGGAATGTTTGATCGCGAATACAATTTTGCATTTTCAACGCGAAGTGGTCTTGAAGAACGTTAAACGTAGACGGGGCAATTACTTTTACGAGGCGGTGGGTTCCGCAATAAGAACACGTGTAAATATATTTTAGACTCAGGAGGCGAGTAAAAAAGTGCGAGAGCAAGAGAAAACGGCTACGTGGAGGAACATAAAACTCCATTTTAAATGGGCACGAAGTTGACAAGTAAATAAATAGGCTCGCATAAAAAGCTTTTAACGAAAACACGCCGGTGGATACAGATTAATGATTTACATATATTTTCTTTGGAGGACTTTGAATAGAGAGAGAAGAAAAAATAATCGAAGGAAAAAATAGCAAAGTGAAATTTGTGACGAGCATGCTCGTCAATGCGGTTCTTACAATTGGTTGATAATTAATTGATTAATTTAATCACCAGAATCCCGTTTGAACGAAAGCTAACGAGCGAGGCTATTATTAATCGGTTCATTAATTCCTACTAATTTAAAATTTTCAACCCAGCTGGATATAACCTGACGTTTCCTCCAATATAATTTTCGCGATTTCACTGTAAAATTATCGACAAAATTAAACGCGGAATCTCCGCTTTCGTATTATCGATTAAATCCGTTGGAGAAGAATAATAGGAGAATTTTATCTGCCTGTTTGATAGGATAGGGAAGGGGGGCGGGGAAAAAAAAGAAAAGGAAAAATACAAATACAAGTCGTTATATTATTCGATATTAATTATTGACTAATCGATTTAATCATTAAAACGCTTAGATTTTCTTTTGCGGGAAAATAATGTCGCGTTAAAAAGGAGAACGTCGCGAGTAATTGAAAAGCCATTAATATTCTTAGCCTTAAGCTCACACGACGGCAATAATGAAATATAGGATGTTAATGACGATATCTAAATCGAAGAAAAGTCCCAATTCGAGTTGGAAAGTCGATTTGGAAATGGGTTTTAATTGGAACTAGAGATAAAAAGTAAAAGAGAGATATCATCGAATTGGAGATCGAGCGTAGGATTCCATAGACCCTTTTACTACTCCATACGGTCAAATTATTCAGCCGATTTCCAATTGGTCGTGATAGCGCGTCCGGTGCACCACCATCCATTCGATGTCAATTAACATAACGTTCCGTCCTTGTCTCTGTTTTAAAGGCAATAGATCAATTACTATCCTCATTTATCTTCCTCCGTCGGTTTATTCTTCGAACAAAAGCGAACGCAACGTCAATGAGGGGGGATCGATAATGAATCGTGATTTACGCCGTCACGACCTAGTTTTGGAGAAGAAGAAGAAGAAGAAGAAGAAGAAGAAGAAGAAGAAGATATCTATTCCATCTAGCATATCTATCCCATCAAAATGGCCGCCTTCGCTTTCGCGTTCGCCTTCGCCTTCGCCTTCGCCTTCGAAGTTCTCTGTTACTGTGATGAACCGTAGAGAGGGCTGCTGGCTGTTCGTGAGATCTCGACGTTCCAAGTTTCTCATTTCGGAGAGTTTCTACTGGTTTGCGAGCCAAACACGTTCGTCCGAGGGGTCAGCCATGCTTGCCCTTTACAGAGAGAGGATCGCTACGTTCGTAACCCTCAATTAACTCGACTGCGAATTGATTTTCCGGTTTACTGTCACTTACAGGATCCAGCCTCCGAAGCAGGCCTGCCTCCCTCTTCTTCGACGTAGGCACGAGTATCCCTATGTATATATACCTAGAACTACGTATCTAGCCATGTGTATGTGCGAGACTCGAATTAGAACCGCTCGGATACGACGTAGAATTACGTATTAGCTTTCCGATATTCCCAACATCGTTACTACATAATTCTAATCTCAGTATGGATTGCAGGTGTGTGTGTGCTTTGTACAGTGTGCCCATAGTTATGAAACTACGATCTCGATTCGCTACGATTACTTGAAAGCAGTACAATCGACGAGATTTTTTTCCTTCCTAGTTTGAAAGTTAAAACACGAATAGGTATTTTGAAAACGATCAAAAATTCACTGTGAAACGAGTCAAGAGCAGGATAGAGAATGGCATTCGCGACACGCCGCGTTTCTCCTGATGAAGCGCATGAGATCAAAGTACTTTCGAAGCTCGCGGCAATTTCCCGAAAGATTACCCGTTGATTTAATTCATGATGGTGTTCCACGATCGGTGCCAGAAACGTTCGAAAGTGGTGCGAATTCGTACGATTCAACGAATCCAATAAAATGTATTTACGTAGACGCTTGCTTGTATACTATCTCTACGCGTGTCTCTACGATGTTTTATTCAATTCGATCAATAGTCTATGTATTTTTTTCGATTACGCCCTTCAACGAGGAATTAATCAACGACATTCGATAAGTTGATCGTTCGAACGATAATATAGACAATATATATTTCGAGCTATAAATAAATAAATGTAAATGAATTTTCTTGGAAAATGAAAGATTGGCGCAACCCAAAGACAAACTAGCTAGGAAGGAAGGAAGGAGGGAAGGAAGGAAGGAAGGAAGGAAGGAAGGGTAGTAGTAATAGTAAAGAGGAGGGGATGCTTTAGCAATGTCGAAGGGAGAGTGCGTGAGGATGTTTCGTTCCGCGAGCCTCCCGCAACTCTCTGCGCAAGGGTGTACGAAAGGCTCGCTACGGAGAGGGTGGGTGCTGGGACTGGTCGTACACGAAACAGCACTTACACCCCCGCTACCCTTCACTCCGGCGAACCTGCGAGGTGGCTCACCAACAGCTGGACTCCGCACCATACTCTCAGCGTTACTCGGTAATACGCCTAAACCGTAGCTATCGCGTGTGTTACCCACCTATCTCAGGGGTTTTCAAAATCTTCAACCTTCTTCTTTTTCTTATTCTTTTATAGATTTATTTTCTTAAAAAGTTCATTTAAGAAGAAATATTTTTCTCATCGATTTTCTTTATCCTCAAAGACACCGACAATATCATTTGTGACAAACAAATGATATATTCCATTATAATGAAATTTCATATCACATGATTTATAATAAATTATAATAATAGCTATTTAAATAATCTCATTTAACGAATAAATATTTATGACGTATCGACGCGATGATCATTCGATTGTTTTCTTTCGTACATCTAAAGTTTAATATACCTTCTACCCGATTATGGTTCGATAATTGAATTGAATTGCAAAGTAGTCAGGTTTGAAAGCCACTGTCGCATACACATACATAGATATCCATACATTTACGTAGACACACGTCGGTTATTCCTCTTGGTTCAAGCTCCTGGTTCACCAACACGTTCTCTTCTACAAACGTATAAAGCCTCCCTCGCGTACACAAGGATCAGAGAAATACAGGCGAGTCCGTGAAACTATACCGATACTGGAAGGTACGTACTAATACCGATGCAGTAACGTAACCACCAACACCAACCAGGGCACTCGCGTTCCTGCAGTACTTACTCTGCAAGTGGAATTCTCTCGTGGACCGAGTTGGGGGAGTTTCCCTTTCTTCCCTTCATCCAGCAGCTCCATCAGCCAGCAAGCAACCCATACTCCGCTTTTCCGTCCCTGTCCCGTCCCTGTCCCGTCCCTGCCCCGTCCCTTTTCCGAGCATCAACCCGCTCGGAACTTGCCTGGAACGGTCCTGGTAATGAAAACGAATCGCTCTTCTTTTCGAGCCCTCCCTTTTTTACCCTAACCAGACGGCGGGGCTGCGCACACGGAGGTTTCCGAGGACAGGTAAGGGAAAACCTAGACTAAAACACGGACGAAACTCTTGTTTGTCTGAGCAAAATTATTCTAACCCTAAAAGATCTTAACATTCCTTCTTACGGAGATATTTTGTCAAACATTTCTTTCCCAAAATGTCGATATACATTAATATAATTGTTATTATACGACTTGCCTTTTCTCTTATTATTTCTAGTTTGTAGTTTGTCTTCTGCATAAGAATATACTGCATATATGCATAATAGTGTAATTAATGCTTAAATTAAACATTTTAAAATGCTTTTGTATATTATTATCACTCGTATTTTGATGAAGTACCTACAAATTCAAATATTATATTATCATAACTATTTATACGTCGAGTTTAATGAAAAGATAGTCGGGGCGTAGAACGAATAAAAAGTAACTTTATACTTTACAGCCACGATTATAATTAAATATGAATTCCATCCTCAACGTGCATTGTAATTTGATATGCTCGCGCTTTCTCCCTCTTTTTGATTGTTCCTTTTGTTTTTTGTTTAAGTAGGTAGGTACGTAGGAAGTTTCTTATCGCGGTCGAATGAACATTTTTCAAGAGAACCAAATTCAAAAAAGTCTATTACTTGAATATCCGTTAGAACAGGCGGAATCTTAATTTCCATTAAATCGAAACAACGGAATACGCTTATGGTGAGAATAAAGGAGAACGATTCTATCGATTCGATTGAATTCGTACTATTTCCGAGCGGCAAATCTTTCAAAAGTCTTTTTCCGATTGCGAGTAACAAAGAAAAAGAGAATATAGAAAAGTTGTAAAGGTAGAAATGTGAACCAGGTCAAGAGCTCTTCCTTTTCTCGAGCGTGTTCGTTGCCATCGAATCGACCCTGCTGCTCGCTCTTTCGAATTCATTATCGTTAAGAATCATATTCCTCACGTGTTCGCTCGCCCATTCGCTCGCCCATTCGCTCGCCCATTCGCTCGCTTGCACCTATACGTATATACACAAACATTGTATAATTCGTTCACGCGAGTATATACGAGTCACGATAAATTCGTGCTCCTCGCACTACTTGGCGCGAAAACGAAGAGGGACACGATAACGGTGTACTCGAAACGCCTACGAAGGCTCGATGGACGTAGTTGATCAAGCCAAACGAGAACGACCAAAGTATTTTACCATTTTTATCTACATTTTCTACACGAGACAATTAGATAATATGCAACGTTCTATATATGTATATGTGGTATTTTTTTTCTTTTTTTTTTTTCTTCTTTCCCTCCGAGTTTCAGACCTTTTCTCCATCTACTGGCGCGTACATACCTAGTAAGTACCTAGTACCTCGTCTAATTAGAGTTCCTCGACCATTCTCGTGTACCTTTCAGAGTCTGAAGAGTTCTTCTAGTACCGCGTGACACTAGGAAAGAAGAGGAGTTAGTCGTGTTGGAGAAATGCCATTGCTGAGGAAACCCAGAGAGTGAGTCCTCTGTCCTCGACTAAAACGAGGCTATTCATCAATTTCTCTAACTATACTACTGTGTATCGTATAATCGACAAGAAATTCAAAGTACGACCGATAATTACTTTTTATCAAGGGTCTTAAGACAACACAAGATATTTACTTGCAATGAGAGATTATCAAAACAAAAAGTGAAGAAAAATAAATCTTTGTTGTTTCTCTAAGTGAATATACGTGTAAGTAGCGTCGAATTTTTCATCCTTTACTAAGTTAAAATCATTTCACTAGAGAAGCAAGAGAAAGATAGATAGATAAGTAGATAGAGAGAGAAACCTTTGGAGATCGCAAAGTACGAGTTATTTGTTCCATTTCAGTTTTCCCGCAAACAAGAAGAACGACGTCGCTAACGGAAACGGACGGAATTTACATTTAATCTCGAGGGTTGAAATTTAAAAAACTCGTGCGAACATTTCCTCTCTTTCTCGTATCTTTGCTATACAGATGACGGGGTAAAAATATCGTTCGAAAATGTAATAGGTATTCTGAGTATTTCATTTCAAAAAAAAGAAAAAAAAAAAAAAAAAGAAAAAAACTGCAAACTTTCCGGAGGAAAAGAAGAATACCCATCGTAATTTCCGTATCGCTTGTCGGCAAATATCTCGTGTTCACTGTTCAAAACATATATTCTCATTCTCCCTCTCTCTTAATTCCAGAAACATATGCGAACTCATTCCAATCGTCCCTTTGGAAGGAAAAAAAAGGAAAGGAAAGTACAAGTCCGGCTTGATTCGAAAGCAAAAAAGGAGAAAACGAAAGAATGAACGAATTTCTGTCGTATTTTTTTTCTCTCCAATCGGAACTTCGATGGGGATTAAAATTAAACGGGCGACCGGGAGATTGGGGGGTGGGGTGGGGTGGGGGTAGGGCTAAATAAGGCTGGGACGCAACTTGAAATCCCCTAAGAAAGGCGAAGTAGGAAGAAGAAAGGAAAGAAACACGCAGTCATCGTGACTCGGAGAAAATCCCGGCGACGGCGCACCATCCTTCTTCCCTTCGTGCTCGGTGACAGAAAACAAGCACGGATGCACACCCCACCTTTTACCTCGTTGTGGTTTAGGGGTAAGGTTGTTAGGGAGAGAGAGGGAGAAAAAGGGAGAAAAAGGGAGAAAAAGGGAGAATGGGATGGCTCGGTCGAATCAATTAAAAGCTCGCGAGCGGTCTGAAATTTATGCGGGAAAAATTAACAAGTCAGATGTCTCTCCGAGCACAAACTCCCCAATTCCCCCTCTTTCTATCTACTTCTCCATGACTCTCCCAACGACAACTACAACTACTACTACTACTACTACTACGACGACGACGACGACTACTACGATGACTGCGACGCCGACGACGACGCCGACGACGACGACGACGACGACGTCGGGGCTCGTGGCTCGACGGATATTAAATTAACGGAAATAATGAAATGATAACCGACTGGGAGCTCGACGAGCCAGTTTTTCCTCCTACCGATCCACCAATCGTCTACTCTCTGCTAAATCCTCCGAAAAGTCAAATTATAATGTCACCGATTATACAGGATGCTTAGTTTAACTCGATAGCATTCGCTCTTTTTTTATACCCTTATTCTCTACTTAGAAATTGATCAAATAATATTATGACACAAGAAATGGAAGCGGTTTCATTGATCTTTTTTTTTTCATAATATTAAATACATAATTACATATAATATATTAAAGCTGATCGAGTTAAATGGAAATACCCTTTATGATTTATCTTCAATGTTCCATTTACCATCCACTCACCCTTTTCTTGTTCGTCCCGTTAGCGTTAACTGGCTACCGCGATTAAACCACTGGTCATTACGTTTCGGATATATTCGGAGCGTAGTACTAACAGTGGAAAGGTAATGTCGAAAAGGGTAAACCTTGCGAAAGCCAGAACGCTTGTACCGGTATCTTGACCTCAATGGTCATAGCTACCACTTCTACCTTCTAACGGCAAATGGAACGATATACTACTACTGATCAAAACTAGTAATTAATCTTCTATAAAAATATTTTTATTATTAATTTTGTCTTCTTTTTTAATTGACCTATTTCGATGAAATTCGCAATGTTTGTTGCTTCGTAAATAAGACGCAAGACAAGGGATAGGTGGGAATATCGAAGACGATATCGGAATAATTAAAGGGTAAAAGCAGACGATGTGATGGATAGGAGGAAGTAAGGGTGCAACGAGTGGGTGGGAGTATCTCGAGGACGTGGCAATTTGCTCTTGGCGGTGTTTGTACTGCAAACTTAATCGCGCCCAGCAAGGTACACAGAGAATGAGGTACTTCGATATCGGTCACAGTGATTAATCAGTGCCATATGGTAAGCCTCAACGTCGCCGGTTCCGCGAGAGAAAGCAATTAATAACGTTTCCATTATCACCGGTTCGTAATAAGTAATGAAACTGTAGACGAGGAAACGGCGTTTAGTCGTGCCGAGACCACCTCAGAGAAAGACGGAAAAAGCCAAGAGTACCATACGATTAATTACGTTTCTCCGTGTCGATTCTTACGTGATACGATGTTCAAACTTTTTCCAAAAACTATAAGAACGAATTAAAAAATACATATATGTGTGTATAGGATGACTGGATGTTTAAGAAAAACAATTATTACCTTGAAGAAGGTTGCACTTTGTCGGCCGTGGTAATCGTTGCGGTCTATAATGATGAATAACCGCCCAGCCCACCCCTCTTGCTTAATTTATTCCGACTAGGGTTGGTAGAATCGCGTGAACTCGCGTAAGCTCGCTCGTGCGCGCACGCGCATGCGCTCAAATTAAGTCGGTTATTTCTCGTGCCAGCCGATTCTTTTTTCTCCGTTTTCGCAAACCTATCGGATAAGCGATACTTAAGATATGAATAATGGTTACCGTTATCGCAGCTATTAGAGATAATGTCTGGCCTCATTTATACTACGTTTGACGACGTTAAAAAGGAGAAACGGCATTAAATAAATCGGCCGAAAAATCGCCAGATGATTAACCTGCTTTTCGTTAAAACGAAATTTAACGATGATGACCAATCGTCTATTTTACGAGCACACATTTAAATAAATACAAATTCAATTATACACGTTACAACGTTTTTGGCAATGAAATTCTCACTAATACTTTTCCTATTGGTTTCACATTATTGTATATGTAATTAGTGTTAAAAAAAGGTAACAAAGTAAAAAAGTAAAAAAGTAAAAAAGAAAAAAGAAAAAAGAAAAAAGGAAAAAGGAAAGGTAATGATATAAATTTATGAAACATAGTTGGTCGCGTTCTCACGGCTCAGAGCTTTTCTCTTCGTCGTTTCTCCTTCTCAGACTTGCGCGCGTGAGCAAGCAGGTAATTAGTGCCGAAAATTCACGCTCCTCGCTTCCGTCGTGGGGAATTACTGCTACCATAAAATATCGCTGCTTTATGATATAAAAGGTAATTAGTACCACGTGCTCGCGGTCGCGAGACGCGCGACTTAAAACAATTAGCAAACGAATCACAGCAGCTGCGTAGCTTTCCCTCCTGAGGCACGTTTACCGTACAAATAAAACGACTCGTGAAAAGGGGGAGTCACGAAAAAGACCAAAACTTCGAAGATGCTGAATATTAACAACTGTGCGAGAGAAAAAATACCAGAAGCAAGAAAAACAACATTTAAGAATTTCCTCTTATGGCGAGCATACGTACTATATATAGGTCTTGAAAAAATAGAACGAAGCGGTTAACGTATCGACACGTTTTCGCGGTAAGCAGCGGAAAAAAGAAAAGCGAGTAAGATGGAATAGAAGGTTCAAGTAGGAGGAAAAGGAAGAAGAGGGTAGAAAAGGCAGGGGTGGAATGAAATTCGCCGAGCTTCATATCGCGGTCGTTACTTTCCTGGAATTTATTCCCAGCCGCACTACCGTTACTACTACCACCATCGACAACCAACCCCCTCTTCCACCCTCTACATTTTCTCCTGTCAAGTACTTTCTCGGTGGCTTAAACCACGAAAAGAAAGTCAGAGAGAGAGAGAGAGAGAGAAACGAGGTGAACTAAGAACTTGGAAAGATGAATACGAGGGGTGGCGCGGACTCTTCCGAATATATACGAATCGTTAGAAGAGCGAGAGAGCTACTTCGACAAAAGTAGGAGGTAAAATCAGTGCTGCGAGGGATATCGAAGAAGGCAATATTTCAATCGACATCAGATTTATCGAGTCTCGACTGCTTCGCCATACGAAATGGCCATCGCACCATACCGTGTTACGTGCCACTTCGCGAAGTGCTTTCGTGTCTCTAACGGGTGTCCACGTCGTTTGAGAAGCTTCAATTTCGAGTTTCGCAAGTAGGTGGTAGGAATAGCTGGCTAAAGTAGTTTCGGTAACGTCTCTCTCTCTCTCTCTCTCTCTCTCTCTCTCTCTCTTTCTCTCTGCTTCTTTATCCATCTCTCCCCGTAAGGGAATATATTATATTTAATATGTATGCAATGATGTAAATGTGAACGATGCTATCTGCAAATAAATTGGATATTAACGACAGAAGAATCTTATTTGATCTATATGTTATTATTCTTTTTGGAGATAATGAGGATAGTCGAGATATGTTCATAAGAGAAGGATAGAAAAGACGAAAATGGATTATTTTGCTCGATGGAGCGTTGAACGTAATGAATTGAAATTGGGAAAATGCATCGTTCGAGATAATCGCGAGATAAGCGGTCGGAGCTTTAGGCTGGGCTGGGCTAAAGTAGGGTTGGCTAAAATTGAATTTTTCTGAAATTGTCGAAAAAGAAGAAAAATAGAAGAGAGGTAAACGGGCCCGGTGAGTCTAGTTGCTTCCAACACGTTTCATCGCGTTGGCTTTGAAAACCGCATTCGCCTATGCTTTTCACCATTTTCCCCATCGTGCCCGAGGGGTTAACGGGATATGCGAAATTCCGAAAAACAATCCAAGTTCTTTCGAGAGTTCCATTGAAAATAACGAACGACGTCGCATTTAAAGAAGATATTTGCCCCAAGCGTTGTCATTTTTCGATAAATTCTATACCTTAATAAAAATACGAATTTAAACGAATTGTCAGGAGAAAATATTTCTAAATCAATCGAAAAAAAAAGATATAATTTTTCATCTAAAGATCGAATGTAAGAGAATCGATAGAATCGTAGAAAAGATAAATATACGATTTCAACCCTCGAGACCCCTGATGCGTTCTGCCACTCGAAAGGAAAGTTAACGCGATGAGGTATCGCGTTATGCCACGGGCTTGGAGTAGGTACTACTCTTTCCCCTATCTGTATCTCTATCTTTCTCTTGACGTCAGACGGGATTTCGAAATCCAAGGGCAACTGAGAGGGAGAAAACCCATTTGATCACGCGCGAGAAGCGACGAGACGCGAGTTGGTTGCGTCAAGAGAGTCGAGTCGAGTCGAGTTTTGGTGGGAAATAGAGGAAAGGGCCGTTGACGCGCGTAAGGGCTCGCCGCTCTAGGCGTTATGGGCTTCTCTAGAGGAAGGAACAGAAGAATGGGGAGGAACAGAGGAAAAGGGAGGGGAAGGTGGAGAACTAGTGCGAAGGGTAGCTGCGCTTCGGTAACTTGGTGGGGTTCGCCGAAGCATTGAAATTGCAAATGCGCATTATGGATATTTCCCTATAGAGGGTCGAATGTCTCTCTCTCCTCACACATCGCTCCTGTTGCCTGTCTCCTGATTCTCCACCTCATTCTCTTTATCTCTCTTTATCTCTATTTATATCTATATATCTTTCTCCTACTCGTACAAGAGTTTATTTCTGTTTGCTTACAGAACTAAGTCCATTCATATAGAGAAAGAAAAGAATATTATTTAAAGGAACGTTTGAAAAGATGCAAATATTCTTGAAGAAAAAATACAATAAATGTTGGTTACACCATTTTTGATCTATTTTGTGTCTTGTATTCTCGTCTTTCTTCTTTCTTAGGATGTACGAGTACGCGTTTATCGTTTCAATATGTGGCACGTATTCTAGAGTTTGCAACCCACATCAGACACGCAAGAAAAGCACGACGCCGTCAGGAGCATTGCCTCTCTTGCACTGCTTTTCCTTCATCTTCGCCTGCTTTCTCAGCACCATCTTGTTCTCTTTCAGTAACAACCTTCCTCTTGACTTCTACTTTCTTTTTTTTCCCTTCTTCTATCTCTCACCCTTCCTCACCCTTCCTCACCCTCTCTCTTTCTCTATTTTGACGCACGTTTGCGTCGGTGGTACGTAAAACCAACGGAGAATTTTTCTGAATGTCTAACTCGTGAATTTATCTGTGAAGTACGTGTACTCTCGATTTTCCGCTTCTGCATTTTCTTGCTCTCTCTCTCTCTCTCTCTCTCTCTCTTTCTTTTTCTCTCTCCCCTATACGTTAGCATACGTTTACGCGAATCTCTCCGTGACACGAATTTTCAAAGAATTTGTAATCTCGGTGATTGAAGTTATTTCCTTTTTGTTCCTTTGAAATAATAATAAAAACAATTAATAAAAAATAAATAGAAATCATTTAGATAGGAAATGATAATTCGTTAACTTTGTCTGAAATCTTTTTCTTATAATGGCGATTGTGTGTGTGTGTGTGTGTGGAATTATCGATCGTTTCCGTTGAACGGTGATTCCGAGTTCATCTCGTGATTCTCGAGACTCGAAGTGGAGTCGCGAAAGGGGGTGACTGTAGAACGACAGGGATGATTAGGTAAGTGAATCAACTATGCGAATTTCACGGGGGTTTGGCGAATCGCTTTAGACTATTCTCCTGTTCTCCTCGTTTCAACGTGTCTCACGCAATCCTCCCTTTGCTAACTTGTTCTATTACATCGTGAATAATTACTTCGTTTATTATCTCTTACAATCGAGCAAAATTCGTCCATTTCTATCAAAGATTTTTTCAACTGTATAAAGTAAAAAGAATAGAAAATATTAAATATAGCGGTGATTAGTTGCATGCACTAATACATAGTATTTGTAATCGCCTAGATTACAAAAGTAGTCACCACAGGAAAAATAAATTGACTTATTTAAGTAATGCTAAACGAGTTCTCCAAAGAAAAAGGAAAAAAACCCTACAGTAAAAAAGAAAACATAAAAGAGAAAAGTAACAGCTCATTTTAAGCTCGTTCTATCTTTGTTTTAATACTTGTTTTACGATTCGCACGTAAGAGTTCGTTGACGAGCAATAAAATTCTAACTAAAAAACACGATTAAAGGAACGAAACGATACTCTCTACAGACGTTTTAACACATTATATACCAATTGATTAGCACCTACTTAATCATTCGAAGAATCTAATCACGATCTTGTTGATAACAAAAAATACTAATAAAAAAAGCTTTTGCTAAGAAATATGTAAAAAGCATAGGACACAAGAATACATTAATAACATTTTCAATTTAGATGTCCTTTAAATTTACGGAACCTTTTAACCGAAGGAGAATTCAATTACCGATCAGTATTTAATCGAGCAACGATTATTTGCAATAAATTTATGTAGAAAAGTTGAATAAAGCGTAAATACCTATACCTATAGTAAAGAGAGATAGAGAGAGAGAGAGAGAGAGAGAGAGAGAGAGAGTAGAAATTGGGAGCGACGTAACAGAAAACAGGAAATTGGGAAAACGACGATACATGCTCAACACGCTCATGTGTTAGTACATAACGCTGCTGGTTCTTTACGGCCTTGTACGGTTTACTGCTCATACGTAATTATCGAACGTTTCCATGGACCAACCCAAAGAGGTTTTATCCTTTTCTCTTTCTCCCTTTCTCCCTGGCTTTAGCTCATCCCAACACAGACTTTGTTCACTTAGCAAGCTCCCACCGCTATCACCCCTACTATTACTACTCCAGGTTCGACCAATTTTTGTTACCCCGTACCTACACTCATCTTCATTTTCTCTTATTTTCTCCATTATTCCAGCTTTTACCATCTCTTTCAGGCACGCGCGAGAGAGGAAGGGAGAAAGTCACGGTCTGTTCTCGATAACACATATTTTTATTTTCGTTTCCACGCCCGAGTGGCTCGCTCTTAACGCTCGAGGCCGAGCCTGTCTGCTTGCTTGCTCGCTTGCTCGCTTGCTCGCTTGCTTCCTACCTTCCTACCTTCCTACCTTCCTACCTTCCTACCTTCCTTCCTCTTCTTCTTTTCTATGCTCCTGCCACGAGGTACTCTCCATGTCGGTTTTTAACCAACGTTCATTAGCTCGTTCTCCTCCGATGAAAAATAATTACTAAGAGCGTCTACGCCTCCTTCCTCGGTTGTCTAATCGATGCGACATTATTAACGCTATGCCCTTCCTCTTTATCGAACGATTCGATTATATGTAATATAAAGGAGTCATAAGAAATCTTAAATATAATATTGATATTACAGATTTCATTGAGATAGGAGTTTGTAAGATTGCTACTTTTTAATTAATTTCTAGTACTTAAGAATTCGATATAGTTCATTTATTTTTACAAGTAGAATGCTGCAAATTAATTCGAACTTTTGCGAGAATATCTTTCCATTCCTCAGATTCATTCGAAAACTTGTAATAATAATTATTATTATCTCGCGATGAAACATGTCAGCTGGAACTTGTATCGTTTCTTAATGAGATTAATCATAGGAAAAAAAAAACTGTATTACTCTGATAAATTGACGAAATTATCTCTCGGTCGTAATCAGGAGGACGGAATGAAAAGCTTGAGAAAAAAACGTAGCTCGTTCTAATAGCAAGTTTCCAAAGCGGATTATTATAGATACTCGGAATCGAAAAAGAAAAGGAAAAACTTAAAAAAAAAAGGTCGAAAGTGGGGTGGAAGTAAGGAGTAAAAAAAAAAAAAAAATGAAAAAAACAGGAGCAGATGTCTGTGCAGGTAGTGAAATAACTTTAGCTCGATTAAGGGAGTGGAAGGATTTAATGATTTTACAAACACGCACTCACTCGGGCCAGGCAAAAGTCTCGAGCGAGATTTTAACGCGTCTTGCATGGCAAAGAATCGCTTCGATGATTAATTCCCGCGTTCGTATACGCCCGCTGAAATCAATTATCTTGATTAACGAGAGAAACCAACAGTGGGATTATAACTCGAATAAAACTTACGATTTTGTCGACATATTATTTTTAATTAACGCATTGTTAATTTCACAAGTTTGAAGACGATCGCAAAAAGTTAATACCACCGATATACGCGATTGAATTTGTTCAGACGTTAAACAATTACGACTTTTATCGAATATTTTTTTCAAATACAGATTTGCTTGGAAAGTAAATTTGCAATGGAGATAATAATGAAAAAAAAAAAAAAAAAAAAAAAAAAAACAACAACAATATGCAGTAAGGTAATTAGAACGAGCTCTCTCATTAAAGCTATTGAAATGCAATGCAGCTTGTCGACGCGATTCGTTAGTAATAATGACCACAAACGGCAAGTCAAATTTATTGTTACCTACATTATTTTTAAACACTCGCTAGAGGAAATACGAATAATTAGGGAAATAAATATTTCATAAAATTTGATTAAAAATATTACGGTCGTATAATAAAAAAAAAATAAAAATTCAAATAAATAAAAAGATTAATCTGGAATGCAAAAAAGGTTAATATTTGTTAATAGAAAAATTCTGCTTCGTTGAACATCAGGAAAGACTCGTGTCAAAGAAAACTGTAAAATAAAGGAAAGTTAAAAAGAAAGAAGAAGAATGAAGGTACATACGTTAAATCGTAAATAAAAAAGGATGTTATCGATAGGCGGAACCGTAGGATATTTGCGAGCAATTTCGTTTTTCCAATCGAACATCGGCATTCGCAATTTCACACCGGTGTGATTTTGCTATCCTGGATTCGGTTTACGTGTATCTCGATTTATGATCGCGCAATTACTCCTGTATCGTCGATACGTCCCTCTACGCTTGCCGATTTTTATTCAAAGCGTACACGTTGTAATTGCAACTGTAGGCTGTAGTTACGTGTACAGTAGAACAGAGCATGAACGATAATACTCGTTTTGTTTCTCTCTGCGTCATACAATTGTCAAAAATATGTGGTGCATCGAGCTTGCCCGAAATAACAACAAAATTCAAACAAAATGATTCGATTGTCAGTGTATGCACGCAAGCTCAGCATAATACAAAATTTATCCTAACGAATTGGTATGAAAGAAATTAAGGCTAAGAGAGCACTCAAAAGTAGAATCGATATTAGTTAGTACGATATACGGATGTAAGGTAGATAATTATTTGATAAACTGTAGCAGTTCGTAATTACGCACGCAGCTAAAGAAGAAAATAATTTTCTATAAATTCTAAAACGTGTAACACCATCGATCGATCGAACGAACGAACGAACGAACGAACGAACGAACGAACGAACGAACGAACGAGCAAGGGATGATTTAATTCTACAAAGAAATAAAATTCATTTTACGAAAGGCGAATATGTATAATATGTTATAACCGCTTCGACATCCCTTATCCTCTCGTTATCGTTACGATCGTCGCTATAATTAATAATACTACTGGCTGGCGCGACTAATTGGTTGATTTTCGACTCATGAATTAGCGGGAGATATTGCCGATCGACTAATTGGCGAATAAACTCCAAATGGATTCTACGTAATACAGTAGAAGAGATAGGTACCGAGGATCATGCGTGTGGCTGTTGATTTCTCTCCCTCCCCCGCCCACCTCTACCTTCCGTTTTATCTCACCATGATGTCTATGCTATGCATGAAAATATGTATAAGTGTGAGAATATAACGATCGTTCGTTTAAAGGTTAACAAAAAGTTTACGAAGCGTCGTTACGTGAAATCGATCGATTCTAACACGGTAATTAACCTAAGTGGCATCAATTTTCTATACCCTTTGTTTTACAATTTTTATCAATAATACAAATTTAATAGATACTATTACAAAAATATAATATAACAAGCGACATTTATACATTGAAATCCTTTGAAAGACGAATAAATGTTAACGATTATGTACCTTTTTATAACATTTCTTTGACAACTTCTAAATTATATATTTATGTGTTAACAAGACCAGTGCTCCGACTAAACTGAAACTTTGTCCCCTTTACCGGTATCTAAGTAGAAAGTAATGTTTACTAGTACTTATGGTCTGTTCTATAAACAACGTGACCTAGTTCGTGTCCTCGTTCATAGATACACACGCGTATCAACAAGTCGTACATTTAAAATAAAAACAATATACCTAGGTATTTGTTAGTTACAAATAACTCTTGTTGATATAATAAAAATAAGAAATGTTATCTTTTTTTTTCTTTTTTGTTTTCTTTTTTTTTTTTTTCTATAAGAGTGAAAACATTCTAAAATGATATTTATCCGATATATGGTTACATAGAATACAAACACGAATCTCTGAATGAACGTTTAAACCGAAAGAAAAAAGGAAGAAATAGGTGGAAATTTATATGCGACATATATGTGTATATGTATACATAGACGTATTCCGATATGAAGCCATCGGATGCGATAACGCGATGGCATTCGACGCGTGTGCGTCAACGTCGAGTTGGCTTTTATATGGAGCGAGGTCGACATCGCGTGATACCTTCTACGTGCTTTGCGTTTCTCCATATGTGTGTTTGTATATGAATATATACCTATGCGAGTTATATATATTTTTGTATATGTATGAGTACGAAATCAGGTCGAATTGTCCCGTTACATCGACGACATTCGCTCAGCTGCAATTTTATACCGTAATTATGGTCGTTCCATGATGAATCGAGACGATAAAGTTTCTGTCATGGCTCCCTGATACCGACGGCGACAGTACATGCTACTCGTTATCGTTACAATGACGTTTCCGATGCGGTCCGAGTTAGTCTCTCTTTCCCTTTCTGCGGGAAATCGTTTCCTTCTCGAGTTTGTTCCTAGCTACAACGATCAAAGGATGTCGATAAATTCGTATTGACAAGTAGTCATCGTTTCGTTCCTCTTCGATCAAACTACCAATAAATTAATTTGTTCTTTCTTCTTCGATCCCATCTATTATAACATCAAATATGTTCACGTCGAATTTGAAAAGAAAAATGTTTCATCATAAATTTCATTTAAAATACGACTAAATTCTGTCTTAGAGCATATAACAAATCATGGTAACGAGCTTGACTGGATACGATCACGAGAATATAGCTGAACAGTGTTGGCGCAGATGATTGTAGTAGACACACCACATCGTTGTAGTATTCATATCGCTTGGAGGTTCGCGAGATATCCTCGTAACACACATTCACACGTAGAGATAGAGAGAGTATATCTATTGAGATGTAGGTAGGTGTATATGGCAACAGTGTCCGGCAAATAACCATGCACTCGAATACACAAACAGGCATTCGATTCGTGTGGTGGATAGGGGTAGTTACAGGAATCTATTGTGTTCTCGAGAGATTGTCAGGGATGGGAGTAGGGTGTAACGTGGAGTAGCAGTGAGAGGAGAAGCGAGGGAGATGAACGTTTCGTCGAACGAAGCTGTCTGGATTGGGAGTGGCGAAGGGAAGAAGTGGAGGTAGGAAAAGCACCTAGATGAATGGCGACGGTATTAGTGTCGGTGCTCGTCGTCGGTGCTGCCATTGCTACTGGAGGTGACGGTAAGTGGTGGTAGTAACGCTGGTGGTAGTGGTGGTGCTAGTGGTGGTGGTGGTGGTGGTGGTGGCTTTTAGCCGGGTGCATTCAACCACGAGGGTTAGCCGGGACTTGGGATTAACGCATCCACACGCTCTACGAAAACGGGGGATCCGAGAGAAAAGAGAGGGAAAGAAAAGGGAGACAGAGAGAAATGCGTTTCGCAGAATCGTCCATAAAATGTATCATTCGCGGTGGCAGCGATGGAGTTAGTGTTTGTTTAATTAACTTTAACAACACACGAGAAAGGGAAAGAAGAGGGTGCGCGCAAGCATCGAATAAAGCCACCCTTTTCATTGCCACCCGCTGTGCCGAAATGAGCGTCGCGCTATCATTCTTCTGACATCATGTTGGAGAATAGTAATTAGAGATATGACAATTTCGTTTCATTCGCGTGCGAGGGAGTGCCCGACGAATTAATAATAGTCCTGGGACGGGACATTGATAGTAAATCAAAAAAAAAAAAACAAAAAAATAAAAAGTGAAAAAAACATTTCTCTAACACAATATTTTCTATATAATTCCTTTTGTTTGTTTGGTTACAATTAAAAAAAATTATATAATTATTCGTGTTTTCGTGATTTTTGTAACCATGAACGAGATCTCTATATTTAAATATAAAATCCTCTCGGATTTTCGTATACAGTATAAGCATGACACGTAAGGATGGGACAATGTTGTAAAGGGAGAAAGAAAATAGTGAATAATCAGCCAAGATCGTCCATGAAACTCATTACTTGCGGTTACCGCGGTGGAAGGACTATCCCTGTTTGTTTAATTCAGTTTAGCTTATACGAAGGGGAGGTTTTCACTAAGATCACCATTGCTTTCCATCCCTTTATTCTTCCTACTAGTCCCCTTCGTACATATATGCGCATACATATGTATATATGTATTTACGTAGCTACTACGTATATTATAGGACTACCTTCTAAAGATTTTAGACGGAAAACTCGAAGGGCTGTTCATCGAACGAGGGTCGCGTTTTCTATTCGTATTCTCCCTCTTGAAAAGATTCGATAACCTCGGTAGTTTGGATATGATTAGAAAGACGATCTCGTCTTTTGCGGCTTTAGAAAAATCACCAACTCCCTTTCTCAACTTTCTTCAACGTTATCAAAACGAACGAAGCCATTTAAAAGTTCAAATATATTTATATTAATCGACGAGAAAAAAAAACCCTTTTCAACTATTTTATTTAATTTATATAAATACATATATACATTTTAGGAAATAATGAAAATTTAATCCCTTCGCAATCGACATCCCTTTCAACGTTTCGTTCCAAATAACGCGAATTAATTTTTTTTTTTCACCGATATCGTACACAGTTCACTTTTAATTAAAATCAGTTAAGTAAATCCAACCAGTTTATTTTCCTATCAAATATCGAAGTTTAAATTATCAATATATGAATCCATTTTTTTTTTTTTGTATGTTTCGTTTTATATTCATTCTAATTATAAGATAGAGGATACAAAAATGGATTCCGACTAAATATCACCACTCAGGGCGAAATCTAAAAAAGACATTAAAAAGGATATGGCAAAAATAAATGTAGCTATTAATTAGGACGAAACGTTAACACGTTCGAAACATTTCAAAGGCAATATAAAGTATTCATTTTTGGTGGGCAATAGTTTGCTAATTATAAGATAGAGGATATCAAATTGATTTTCAACTGAATATTTCCAATTCTAACAAAATCTGAAACAAGAATTCGAAAAAGAATGAAATCAAAATATATGTAATAATTAATTACAATGGAACGTTAATGTGTTGAAATATTTCAAAGGAAACAAAGTATTACCCTTTGGTGAGATTCCCTTTTACTAGGGAATAGCTCGTATAATTTTCCTGTTAATTTCCTGGTCAAGTTTCCAAATAATGCGATTGTCCAGGAACGCAGCTGCCATAGAAACGCAAGCGTAACGTTTTATAAAAGCAGATCGTGTTCGTTGAAATACACGTTAAATAATAGCATAGAAGATGGAAGGAGAGAAACGACTGGGAAAGCGAGTTTTCTCCAAGGAGCCAAAGCTAGAAAAGGGGTGGGAGGTGAAGGATGCTCTGGCGATGGTTGGCGTTGGTGGTGGTGGTGGTGGTGCTGCTGCTGCTGCTGGTGTTTCATTGGGACTTAGAAATCAAATATTTGCACGAGTCAAGCTTCGCCTCGATTTACACGGCGAAACTTGCGAGTCCTAAATACTCAGCATTTACCCGACTCGTCGAGTGTCAGGGTGGAGGGTGAAAGGGGTATGAGAAGAAGGATGAGAAACGACGAGAAGGAGGCGGAGGAGGTGGAGGAGGATACGTGGGAGGATGGGAGGGAGGGAGTGAAGGGATAATTTGCTGGGCTTCCGCGTTTATTGAGATTCGAAAATCGCAAGCCGTGCGATTATACCCACCGGCTACGAGTCAAAATAGCGCTGAATCAGTGCCCATTAGCGCTGCTACGTGGTTGTTATTATTGCGAGTTAACTCGTCCAACCGTTTATCGTCCGTGTTAAGGGCTCCCTGCGAGCCTCTAATAATTGGGGCTTACGCAATCTACCGTGTGAAAGAGAGAAAGAGAGAAAGTCACGTAAATGCAATCGACCGACCTCTTCGCCAAATTAATGGATCACGGATGCTGCACTTTTTTGTTCTCTCTTCCTTTTTACCTTTTTCGACAAAAATTGTTATTTCAAATATTCAGTTTTAGTTTCCAACGATGACTATCTCGTCTTTCGAAGAAAATTCCTATAAGCTTTTGGAATATTCAAGGTGTATGTATTCTGCGGCGGCAAAGGTTAATCCTTACTCTAATATAAAGGATAAAATCATCCTAATCTGATTCTAATTAATAATAATTACGCTGCTTCGCTCCACGAAATCTCTAACGAGTTCAAGTTTTTAATTATTTCGCATTATATTAGCACGTAGATATACCTGAGCTTTTATTTAATAATTTAGATATATTTATTGCGTCAAAGATCATATTGATTCTACTTCGTTGGTTAAGTAAAAGAAGGAGAAATGGAAGAGAGATCATTTTCAGCAGCGGACGTTACTTAGGTGACTAGAGAGGTATAATAATCTCGACCATTTCGCAAGATAGTCACGATCATTGCGATTATTATGACTTCGATATAACTACTACGGGGTTGCAATGTACTTACCAAAGACTTTACCCTGTTCCGTTTCTGTAATTTCAAAGTGTGCGAACGAGTACACACACTTATACATGCATAGGTATGTATTTAATATGTATGTACATATAAGGCACCTCTGAGTACCTCAGGATGCAAGGAAAGCACCCGGTATTTTGCATGTAAAGCGGCATAACTATATTTAAACTTAGATCATGCACTGCATGGCCGCTTGTACGAATAGAAATTCAACGAAGGAATGCCTTCGAATTTAGAGTTAAACGTTACCGAAATTCCGAGATATCTCTAAATGGTAACATTATGCGATTTCTACTTGATAGCCTACATAATTCACGCTTTCTCTTTCGTTCAAACTATTTACACGTTATATACTCGTCTAAGTGTATGCGTGTATAAAGAGTAATCATATTCTTTTCAACATACTATATACTATATACTATATATTATTATTATTAGTCCGTAATAATTAGCTAAACATTAGGCAGTTTTAAAATCAATATTTAATGACTGTATTATATGTAATGAAGGTAGTTAGCACGCAGCGCACAAACACGATGAAATATAATAATTAGTTGAATTTGCACATTTTTCGCTTGATTAAAAAAGAAAGTATAAAAAAAAGTTGTAAAATTTGCTAACCACTTTTTCTCTACATTCTTCCCACATACTATACCGCGAAGCAAACGAATCACGCAACGTAGTAAAAGTAAATTACGGAATAATAAGATTATTGGCGAACGCGCAACACCACAGCGTATCGTGCGGGACGTCAGACCGCAGAGGGTTAATTATATACCTACAATGTACGCGCGCACTTACTCAACCGAGTCCCGTTCTAACGTCGATATTTATCGATAATTCAACGACGCGTAAAATCGATTTTGGCTTCTCTTTTCAATTTCCCATCAATCGCGATTCTTCTTCTTATTAGGTATACCTAATAATAATATTTCAAGGCAAAGTGGATTTTTTTTTCAATAGAAATAAATACTTCCACGTGATTCATTGAAAGGAAATACATTTCTAGAATTGGACTCGATTGGAAAATAATACTCGTATCGATTCGGTAGGCCGTGTGTCCGCTGTTTGCACCATTATTCGCGTAACACCGTGATAACGGTAATTACATTTGATTGAAAGCGAAAGAAAATAGGAAGAAAAATACGGGAAAGGTCGAGCCCGACCGCGAGACCTTTCTTCTTTCTCTCTTTCTCTCTTTCTCTCTTTCTCTCTTTCTCTTCGAAAAGAGATAATAAGTGGCTTCGTTTCAATGCGTAATGGTTCGAACAAGCGGATCGAAGTGAATATCTCCACTTGACGCTGCCATATATACGTTTATGGGACAAGCGATGATGTATTAACGTCATATCGGCGAATCTCTCTGCCAATAGATGAACTATACCGAATGGGCACTCGAGTCCTCCGGGCTCATTCCAACGATCCGATTTCCGTGCTCATTCGTCCGCTTTTAACCTATTTTATCAATAAAATAGTTTTATTGGGATTTTCAACAACAAAAATTTATCATCTCTCTACCTTTTACAGTTCTCTACATTTTT
>NW_015149096.1:160820-192315 GCF_001465965.1 Polistes dominula
TTTTTTTTTTTTTTTTTTATATATTAACAATAAAATGGCCCAGAAAAAAGGAACTTTATCGTAACTGAAAAACAGACATTCTTTTTTTCCAGGTATTTGGAATATCGACATTTTTGAGCCATACTTTTTTAACAACGCTGTAATTGAAGATTTATATCTTCAAATGAAATACAAAATATTGTAATTCTGTCGTATAAACCAATATTGATTTATTTGGTTAATATTTTTAATGGATAAAGCGACTAACTTCCGGAACACTTTATATATGTGGAAAATAAAATGAGCTCTTTACGTGTTTTACTTTGTAATAAAATATTATATATGATGCATCTTTGACCTTGTCAATTGATTTGAAATCTGTCAAAAATTTAGTGCGCGAGTCGAATGACATCTAAGAGCACTTTCACGAAAAGCTCTTTATTATAGTTTCCAAATCCGTAAGATCCGACGTCTGGAATGATATTTATTATCGTAAAATACGATATCGAGAAGTCTTAAGCGTATGATGTATTTCGTTGTAAATCGAGACCCTTTATCCCCGTTTCTCCCTCCCTCTCAGCAACTTTTTGTAAAAAGCATCGCACGCGCGCACGAGCAAGCGTTGCAGATATTGGTGTTTTAATACGATTTACGTTTAATCAATATCTCGTTTTTCCGTTACCTTCGAAGTGGCTCGCTACAGAACATTCGATAAATCACTCCAATGGAATATTTCAATCGAAGAGTTTTGTCCACTTGTTCGAAGTCCACTCTCTCTCTCTCTCTCTCTTTATTTTACCCTTTACCCCACCGCTTCCCAGATACGTTCGGATGCTTTCATTTCGTTTTATATCACGCAACGATAATTAAGCACGAGCTCGACACTGTAATCTTTATGGACGCTAGCCGATTCGTTAAAACGAAACCCAAATTTCGTTCGCGAATCGACGTATGACGATAATGAATATTTTCATGCCAGTTGAAATTAAAGAGAGCGTAACGGCAAAAGAGTTTTCTACAACTAAATAGATACATGTATGAAAGAGGATATCTTTGTATGGTATCCATAAGGCTTACAATTAATTATTTTTCAATGAATGTCGTCTTTTGCCGACAACATTATTCGACGCACGTTACCGAAAAAATAAAAATCCATCTGATGTGAGCCGAAAAATAACTCTCTCGTTCACGTTCGTAATTACGCGAGCTTTTTTAAATAGAATCACGTAGAGGTAGGTACAATGCGTACGTGCAATTTCTACTTAATTAATATAATTTCATTCATTTGGAATGCATAAGCGATTACATTGTAAAAAAAAAAAAAAAAAGAAGTAGGAATCGTACAATAAAATGTATGTAGTAAATGATAATAGATTATTAATAATCGTTTTTAAAGGAACACTGAGCAAACTAAGTAGACAAAGTAGCAAGCAAAGCAATCTAGGCTGATGCGACGCAACGGCCGTTCGTTCACAGAACAGATTGGAAAAACAACGAAAGGTTTTTCAACTTTTTCCGAGTTCCGGACACGACGGAGACGCGAAACTGCTTCGATCTTCGTTCGTCCGTACGCGAAATGGACCGATAAACTTTTAACGAGGGAGAAAAACGGGGGTGAGCTCTCGAGATTTTATCTTTAAATACTGCCGTCGTCGGGGTACCGTGGCAAATATTGATTTTCATTTCTATTAACGGCTTTATGCATTAACTCGACGGCAAACGAGAACGGAGAGAGAAGAAGAAAATCAAAAATATAAAGAATAAAATGTACGCAAACTCGTTGGAAAAAAAATGAGAATAAAAGTGAAGTGAAGTGAAGATTAAAGAGATTGAGATCGATGCATTTTACGGATTATCTTTGCATATCAAATAAACATGGTAATAATAAAACGTATAATACTTTGTGGAAGTATAATTAATATATAACGCGTTTTACGTTAATTATAATGGTTATTACTGAATGTTATTTTTGTGAAAGGGAAGAGAAAAAGAAAGATTTGCACGATTACAAGCTACTACTGTACGGGAGAGTTTCGATAAACGTGGATATATTCGTGCACGTTCGTGCGCGAGATGAACGAGGACATAAATCACGGGACGTTAAGGGGGATAACATCAGGATAGGAGTTACCCTATCGCAGACACTTGCATAATTGAATCGGCTGGATCTTACAAAAGATGCTGCATGTTACGAGTATGTACACGTACACGTTTACTTACATATTATAGTATAAACTCGTTAACGCGAGTAGAAAATTCAATAAAGGGATAAAAAGAAACAGTTTAAAGATCGAAAAGAAAAACGTAGCGACCGGAAGTAAGGAATAAGAGGATAGTTCTTTGGCGAAAATGGTCGGGAGGAAAAAGAAATAGAAGAAAAAGTATAAGAAGAATAGCAGACTCGATTGTAGAATTTTATGCGCATGACCATGAACCGAAAGAAGGAGGAAGCAACGTAAGTCCATTTCCTATAAAAGTGATATTCCTTTAGAAGAAACGGATATCAGTTTTGTGGAAAATGGACTTACGTTGTTGCTATGTCGAAGGAAAACGTGCACTAGATCGTAGAATGGGGAATGCTCCAGAGTATGCCATTGACGCTCACTTGCCGAGAAAGTGTGTTCGATGAGATGAGATTCCGATCGTTCGAATCTATCGGCAAAGCTTATCGTTGAAAATACAGAATTATAAGGAAATCGTGAGTGGAAAAGTACTTTAGACAAAATATGAGAGATCTTACAAAAAGGATAAGTTAAACGAAAAGGCGTAGATAGACTTGCTTATTTTATTTCTTATAAATCTGATTAAGTATTATACTAAAGAATTTACTAAAATTCAGTGTGTGACTTATTAATGCTACATTTCTAAAAGAAAATGAGTGAAACATAGGTGGACAAAAAAAAAAGTACGCACGGATTAATAGACAATACACTCTTTCTCTAGCGTCCTAGCAGCAGCGTTCGATCCTACGTCGCTTCGAAAAAGGTATCTCCCTTTTCACAGATACGAGGGTACACGTGGCTTACACGCAGCACCATCCTTATAAATTTTACTAGACAGGAAGACATACCTCCTGTGAAACCCGCCCTCCTCTATTCATCCTACAAGTCGATATTCCCCTTGCTTACTTATTTTGCTTTCCTTCTCTCCCACTACCACTCTCAGAAAGCTCGATTGACCCTTTAGATTCTTCGACAAATCTCGATAAGATACATTTCTCCAATAAAATCGATAAATACTTGATAATAATTATTTATTTAGATACTCTTTATGGAACCGAACAGTTTTACTTATTAATTGACTTCCTTTCTCGGAGTAATAAATTAGTTTAAAGAAAAGTATGAAGTTTGTATCTTAATACGAATGGTAGCGTAAGAAAGTTTGTTCCTTTCTTCTTTCATTCTCTTTCCGATGCATGAACATTTAGCATGACGTTTGGAAGTAAGAGAATTTTCCGAGAAGTCACGCTGGAATCTGTCGTAACTCTTTTAGAACGAACCTTTGCATAAATACGAACCGGATGAAAGTGATGATCAGGCTCGGTTACAACGAAGTTTCGAAATACGTAAGAAATAAATCTTCCTTTTCTTCGTACTTATTTCTCTCTCTCTCTCTCTCTCTCTCTCTCTCTTTTATTTTGAACGGGAACCTGACGCTTTCCATCAAAATGTTCAGCTTATCTTTCCCGAGCTCACGGGAATGTGAACTTTTGAAACTCCTGTTTATCGCTAAGGTAATAGACATATAGATCTTCTTCGCTTTTCGTTGAAGTTGACCAAAAAGTAAACAACCCGTTTATATCTTCGAACTGTTCCTACCGAAACAAGTTGTAACGCTTTAACTGCGCGAAACCACCTACTTCCCGTGTTATCGGTCTCTCTTTCTCCTCTTATCCAACGATGACGATCCTCTCTAGTCACCCTATCGATCCCACACTTTGGATAGTTAAGTTCATTAATCCGACTACGATTCGAACGACATACGTAATCGTATACATGATCGCTGACCATTAAATTAATCCCAGCAATTGTTTGCTCTCCTCCTTTCATTTTCCTTTCTTTTCTTTCCTTCTTATTATTTTTCTTCTTACTTTTTTCTTCGACGAATTTACGAGCGGAAGTTTGAGTTTACGAGGAAGGATTAAAGGTTCGTTAAAACGTTAAACGAGGTTATTTGAGAAAAGAAGAAAGAAAGAGAGTATAATTTAGATTCGAATTCGTTGCTAAGAATTCTTTTTTTCCTCCCTTTCTTTGCGAACTTTCCAAGTGGCTATTCGATCGATGAATCTGACGACCTTGAAAAAGGCTCTAGGCAAGTTTTTAGGTATCCCGAAGAAAAGAGAAAAAGTAGCGTAGCTTGTGGATTCCTCTCCCCTTCGAATCGACAACCATCAGCAATGCAAACGAGCACTTTGCGATCCGTCGCACGATACAAATCGTAAAGCGTATCTCTTTTTCTCTCTCTCTCTCTCTCTCTCTCTCTCTTGCCTCGAGCTTCGTTCTTTAGATTGCTTCGATTTTGTCTACTACCCTCGTGCAATTTTTCTTTCCGAAGAAAAAAAAAATGGATAGAAAAAGAACAAGAAAAGAGGGTTGAAACCAAGTAAAGACAAAGAAGAATAAAGAAAAAAGAGAATTATCGAAGAAATTCTCGCGAGAATTTGAAGAAAATGTAGAGAAGAGGGTGGGTATTTTTGAGACGTAAGTTCGCGTGACCAGCGTTGGACGATAGGGTGGTTTAGAACGCGTAAGAGAGGTAGAGAGGGAGAGAGGGAGAGAGGGAGAGAGGGAGGAAGGGAGAAGGAAAAGGAAAGGAAGGGGATGGAAGGAGGTGGGATGGTTGGCTGGTTCAGAGTGCGCACGGGGGAAGGCTCGCGGATCGATTCAGCGGCTCGAGTCGAGTTGAGACTATGCTTGGGGACTATGCTTCGCTATGTGCCTTTCTCTATATGTATGCGCCAAACATACACGCCGAACATACACGCGAACGCACACTCACGAATAAAAGGGACACCTTCCCGTACGCGCGAGAACGTACGTGCGAGAATGAACGGGGGAGAGAGAGAACATTTTCCCTCGCAAAACTTCACGATGTGTATCCTCGATATCATTCACCTCTACCTATCTACCTATATATGCATGTACGTATATGTGTAGTACCTCTACACGTAGGTATATGCGCGCTAAACCTCATACGAAGAGAAACGAAGAGAAAGAGAGATACGATTATTCGAGGTTTTACGGAGTAAGCGAGAGAAAGAGAAACGAATAGAATCGTGAAAAAGGTCTAACCAACCGGGCGTGTTGCGTTTAATTGGATTTTATTGAGTTTCATTGAATGCCAGTTGGTTATGTTTAACTTTTCGAATCCTGATCTTGTAACGCCCTCGTCGCGCGAACTCGCAGCTTACAATCGCCAATTTTTCTTCCTTTTCTTATAATAACTTTCGTCCGATGTTTCCAAATTGAATACAATTTGTGCATTTCTCGTTGAAATGCACCCTAATCGATGTGCTTCACGTTTCTATTGTTTAATAGCTATCATCGCAATCTATGTACACTATTGAATATTGAACGAGAGATCCCTGGAGCTCGAAACGATCCCGTGATGTATAATAATATACGTTTTATGTGAAATAACAATGTTAATTACTCGCGAGTAATAAATTAATTGGGCTACGTCAGGACTGGATCATGATGGCGAAGTGGGGTAGAAAACGAAACTGAGTAAACGAATGATTTTTCTCTCTCGCTCCCTTTCTCGGCCTCACACACGTACGCAAGGCCGTAGTTCTTTTGCAAAAGTTACATACAAGAATATAAATGCAAACATTTCTCTACGTACAGGTATACAAGCACATGCATACTTTCTCTTAGCTGAATTACGTTGTGAATGCTAGTATATGTAGTGTTTATGTAGATATACGCAAACTGCAACGTTTAATTAATTTGAACTTCCTGCGTCGTTAACGTTAAATCGACGCCACTTATTAACCAGCCGTTCGTAGGTTCGTAGATTCGCTGGTACGTTGGTTCGTTGGTTCGTTGGTTCGTTGGTGGATTCGACCGAGCGACATTTAGAATCGTAGAGAAAGAGAGAGAAAAGAACACTCGGAAATTAATTTTCAAATCGATCTCTCGTGCGAAACGCGAACGATTGGCTGTACGTTCGACAAACTCCTACCAATTAAGAACGTTGCGCTTGCCTCGTTCGTCCCTAACAATTACATTGAATTATATTTAGCAACAACTATTAAATAACGTTACTCCGTAATTATCTTTCGCTTCTATCGCGAGAAATTTGGAGACTCTGAAAGCGTACGTATACTCTATGTATACATATACATATGTATATGTGATAGAGTGTACACAAGCGCACTGATACTGACACGGCGACCCATGCGATCTCTTGCACCGACTGACTAAGAGAGACGGATGATACGAATGTATATATAGATATATATATATATATATATATATATATCTCTTCCTCTCTTACATCGGTAACGGTTATACGTGTACGTTGGTGCATTCAATATCTATGTGTATACACGTCTATGTGTTTGCGTCTATATAGAATAAGAGGTCGAGAGAGTAAACTAGAGGGAGAGAGAGATAGAGAGAGAGAGAGAGAGAGAGAGAGAGAGAGACGATCTCTCGCCTCCGTAAGCGCTTCTGTCAACCATACGTCGGCTGCATTTGCAGTTGCAGCCGCATTGCTCGCGCGCTGCAGCGTCCCTCATGGCTGGAGTTGCAGGCCACGATTCGACTGTGTGTTCGTGGTGCATGCCGTTTGTCACCATTCAAGACGATGACGTCGAATGCCGCGCGAGTCTCACCGCACTGGCTCGATGCAAGGCTCCAATGCTTGAGAGAGAACTTCGAAGATAGAGTTGGCGATAGAGTTTCAGTTGAAATCTTGAAAGGTACCAAGAGATGTAGACAAACTTTACTTCCTTCTACTTCCTACCTCCTACTAAGTCCTACTACAATTTCTTTCATTTGCTCGCAGATTCTTTTAATATAATTTACCTCATATATTTACTATGACGAGGTTAAGAAACTTATCAATAATACATTTTATTTGAAATATTTATTTTAGTTTCCAAGTATGTTGTATTGAATAATTTACTCGTCATCAAGGATTCATCTTTAATTGAGATATTTTTATCCATGCTTATGAAATTCTTAAATCGACTAATTTTCTGACATTATGAAATAACAATGAGGATAACATATACATATACTTGATAGAATCAGATTGGGAAATCTTTGAAGAGCAATACGAAATTATCGACGACGTCCGCGATGACTTTTCTTCTTCTTTATTCGATTAAAAATAAATGAAAAATCGTTGAAGAAAATTCAAAAGTTCGTCACTCGATATTCGTTGCTGAAAGCTGAAAATTGTGAGATATTTTTTTAATTACCGAAACAATAAATCCATCGGCGAATCGATATAGAACGAACTCGTTAACGATTTGTTCTTTGACGTGACTACTTCATCGAGGACGACGAAGAAATTAATTTTAGATGAAAATTAGCAGCAGTCCGAGAAAAATCGATAAGTTTCAAGTTGGAAAGAAGGCGAATTTATCTTATTCTTTCAAAACGAAGTTATTCCAACTTGTAATTCACGTATACGTAGGAGGTGGCAAAATGGGGTGGATTAAAGAGAGAGAGAGAGAGAGAGAGAGAGAGAGAGAGAGAGAGAGAGAGGAGAGTGATATCAATTCGCGAATTCAACCAAGTTCACAAATTAACCCAACTTAGTTCCGAACCCATAGATTACATTATAAAGTTCGCAACGTTCTGCATACTATTTCTTAGTTCTCTTTGAAATTAATTTCATATTAGGAAGTGTTATATATCAAAGGAAATGAAATACGACATCAATTCGCATACGTCCAAATGAAATACATAGCGAAATATACAAGAGGAAACGCGTTCCTACTTTTGCATAAAGGTTTATAATATGAATGCTCAAATAAAATGAAAATAAAAAGAATACGAAAAGAATACAATTAATATGCTGTTTCTTTTGTATTCCGAAATAGACAAGAAAAGATGGATCGATTTCTCGGTAAGAAACGTTGAGGATGAAACGAGCGAAAGTTCCGATGGTCGTCGATTCTATCGGGGAAAGGGAAAAAAAAATTCAATATCTCGACGAGACAAAAAGGGGAAAGGGTAGTAGTGGACGTTACGTCGGAGAGGTTAATTTCCATAACGTTCGCAGAGCCGGCAGGTTGCCAACTGACCAATGTTGTCCGTTTGAAAAAAGGAATCGATACGCTTGATACAGAAATTTAAGCGAGCAAACAAAATTGTCCACGGGGACGAGAGCTCGTTAGGATTCTCGAATAATTTACTTGAAAAAAAGAAAATCAAATAGAGAGAGAGAGAGAGAGAGAGGGTGAGAGGGAGAGAGAGGGAGAGAGAGGGAGATGGTGAATGAGAAAGAGTTCAAGAGATAGATAAAAGAATGGTAGCAGCTGGGGTTTTGTCCCGCGGACATACTTGAAAGAGTGGCCGAGACAAAGGATATCGGTGATCCAATAGAGTCCTTCTGCTCACCAATCTGTACGATGTAACTGCATTGTGTCTCGTGAAATCAACAAGATTATCCTTTGACGGAACTGAGCCATCTGTGCGGCAGTGGTCGACAAAGTCCGATTCTGTATATAGTATCTTATGCCGATATCAAGTAGCTTTCGGATAAGATACTACGGATTTATAGTCGCGAGCGAACGTGATAGGATGAACATTAGCAAGATTACACGCGCGAGACCCGTCGGAATAACCTACTACCTGACAAAGTAACACCTGCCTACCACTTTCTAACAGCTACCCCATAAACAGATACATCCAAAATAAAAAGATCCTCGTCTATTTTTATTATTTCTTTATCGCTAATAAAATAGCCGTAGTAGTTGTGTAAAATGAACGAGACGTTTATATTCGTACCTTCTTAAATACGTAAATAAGGTTGTTTTATTAAATTCTTAGAATGAGAGAAAATTCGCCAACCGACCTATATAATTTCTTGGAAAAAACAGCTGTACGGCGCCTCGTAGTCGTAAAAAAAGTCTTTCTATTCTGGTGCACGTTCCAAGCACCTGCATAAAATTCTACAAGAGAAATATGTATGCTTAAAGGGTCATCGACAGTTACTCTCTTTCTTACGATATAATAACTTACAGTCTCAACTATTTTTACAAATTACAAATGTAACATAAAAAAGATATATAAAGTTCTTTCACAGTAGAAAAGAAAAATTACGAAGCAATAATAAAAATGAACATTTTCGAGTATCTAATCAATTGCATTCAGTTGAAGCCTTCAATCGACATGTTGTAACTTTACGGAAAATACTTATTAGACTACGACATGAAAGTTCTTTTATGACCTGTGTTCGTCTCTTCTTTTAAGAGACATCTTTCGAAAGAATGATCTTTAAAGTTACAGTTAAGAACGCTGTTTCAAGTAAGGAAATAAAAGATGTTCTGTCGTTAAATTTTCACGGATTACGAACGCACGTCTCCCTCTTTTCTCTTTCCTTCGAAAATATATGAGAATTATTAACGAGTGTATAGCGGAGATTGCAATTTCGTTACTTCCTCGTAATCTCGCCTAACCGACATTTCAAGCTTTATACGAGCGAGAATTACTGACCCACCAAAGGGATGGAACCCTACAATCGGGACAAATGATAGGTTTACGGTAACACTTTCGCGTGCTAAATTACGATTCGAGTTTCTAGTTTCCAGTACCTAAGAGAGAAGGCTTCCATGATACGTGTAAATTTAACTTTGGTATAACATAAGAACCCGATATTACATTCAAAACAAGTAGATAAGAAAATCTTAACAAATGCTAAGAAAGAAGAATTTCTTTGCGAATTCGATTACATTTCGAACAAATTCTTATTCGACTTAAATTCGTATCAACCAGTAAGCCACTTTCTATCGATAATCACATTTAAATCTAGTCTCACTGACCTCAAGGAGAATCTCCCTGCTGTTGGAGATAAGTAGATATATATCTGTCAGTGTGTAATAGCCTCAATAGGAAGGATCCTGTTACATGCGTCCATCACATGCAATAATACGTGAGATAACGAAAGATAAAAGATAACGAAAGTAAGGTTTATATAGCTGCACGTTTCACCGAATTGTAGTACAATTCACAGCATTGTTTCGAACGACAAATTATGACAAAGATAAATGATAAAGAAAATTTAGAAGGACGTTTCTTATCTTTAGAGTAATTATTATTACCTGTTTCAGGATGCACCACCGATTCTGTACTCCGGTGTGTCTCGTACAAGTAAACTCGATCGTCTTCTCTTGTTCGTTCTTGCGTACTACTAGCTCAACGTAGCACACTACACTGAAATCAGAATAAGAAGAGAGACTATGAAGATTACGAATACGGTGTCGTAACGAGAAAGAGCAGTAAAATATGTAATTATAAGTGAAGGAGCTCGTGGTACGCGATGCACCTAAAACACTTCTCCCTTTCCTTTTCCTTCCGTTCTCGAATACTTTAGATATAAAGGCAATCTCGTTGTCAACGGGGAGCTCGTATTACGCGTACTATGTTCTTCTATTCGTCGTCTACGTAAGCGCTGATGTAAGTTAATATAGTCGACGATTTTCTCTATGTTGATGTTGTATAGGGATCTAGGTGGGTTGCCATTGAACGTTTTAACGAGTTACGAACGCACCAATGAATGAGATCTATTGAGGACACAAAAAGTAAATGCAAGTCGAAACGATATAGTCGGAACGATATAGTCGGAACGACGTAGTCGCTCACTTAAAACTTTTCTAAGCCGACCTTTAAAATAACGAGTAGTCTCCCAATATAATATCTAACGTGTATAGTATCAACGCGTTTCTCTCTCCCTCTTATTTCCTATTTGGTAGTTTTGATGAAATCCTTTTATTTCGTTAAAATGTAACATCGTTCAAATGAAAAATAAATTTGTTGACATTTTGTAAGTGAGAAAGGATGGAATATACGGGTATGACCTATTTATCGGAAAAATAGCCCGTTTCGTCGACGCTTAAAAGATAATAAAACAGAATGGACAATGGCCAGTGGTAGTATGGTATCACACCATTTACGAACGAACGCGAGCGAGCGAGCCACGCGATTAAACTCAAACGCACCGTATAAACACACGCGACGCGACACGACGCGACGCGACGCGACGCGGCCAATCGCATTCGTACAGCAGCGGTATACATTGAAGTTATTACAGGAAGCAAGAATGATCGTCCCATCCTGTCTATATAACTATCCTCTAGGTACGGATAGTTAACCGTACAGTGGTTTCATTTTCGTTCCGACCGTTAGACTAACTTTTTCGATAAATATTTTCTATGCAATTAACTTTTCCAATACTATCGATATAATAATTTATGTCAAATCATAATCAAGTTGACTATAAAAGTTGATTATAAGAAACGCGCTTAGTGGTATTTAAAAAAATGTACGCAAGTCGATAGTTTCGTTAACGCTCATACCAAAATAAACGTTTACGCTCGGTTCGGCTACAATTTGCCGCTCTTTAGTCTGATCCAGTGTATAGAGATGGCAAGATAACGACACCTGCGCTCGCTATTCGTTGGCACATTGCCAAAGCGAATTGTTACGGCATCCCGGCAAAAGCTATGCTTTCGAGCACGCTACGAGTTTGCAACCGCGTGATCGAGTTGTCGTCAATTTGCCGACAAATTTCGCTTCTGCTTTCTCTACCTAGATATATATATAAACATCTATGTGCATGTATTATTCTATACACGCGTTTATATGAAATATATGAAAATATGTTTATACAAGTATTACATGTTTCAACTAACAAATGTTCTAAGGGAATATAGAAACAAATGTTGCAAATTCATTTGGAAGATAATTATTAATACATATCAAGGGGAAACTTTGACTTGGATTCACTATGACTTCGACTTTTCAAGCTGCTCCAAATTGAATAACCGTGAGAAAACGGCTTGCAATCGGTATAATAGGATTATCAACGGCAGGTCTTCGAAATGTTATTCGACTCGATTAGTTTGGGATTAGAGCTTATAATCCTGCGACGTCTCCAATGGCCTAACGAAAGGGAAGATCAGCACGTAACAGTCTTCGTAGATCAATCATGATATTTACATATATATATATATATGTGCAGTTGAATACATGCATAAGTCATTCCATAATTATAATGAATTTTTGTATGTAATCGTAAAGAAATTAGGGATAATAGCGATTAATCCAATTCACTTTTGTAACAATGTACATATCAAAGGCGTGTCCCATGAGAGACACGTTTAACGCGACCCTTAGAGGCTCGTTACCAGCACAGTACTACCGGTAGAGAATCGGTATTGGGAGCCCCCACCTTGGAATCCCCTACCACATTTAGCTATTGTACCGACTGTAATGCACGTTCCCTTTACTCCGTAGCATTCGCTAAGAGATAAGGATACTAGATGGGACATAGAGACAGAAACGCACGCCTAATCGCACATAGGAACAATGGACTCGCATCGTCATCACAGCGTGCGACTATTGCAGAAATTGCTGTGGCAAGCGGGGCCGATTGAAGATTCGATAACGATTCGGGGATGTGCGGAGAGGGTGAATGAGGGTGAATGAGGGTGAACGAACTATCCTTCCCTGCCTTCCTGACGTCTCAAGCATCGACGCGCGCTAATTAGGCGACTCGATGGTACTCCAGGACGAAAAGCGGCATTAACGAGTCTCATCGATTTACCACCAGCGACGTTCACTTTCTATTTCTCTCTCTCTCTCTCTCTCTCTCTCTCATCATTCAAGAGATTTTGGCTGGAACCCACTACCAATAATTCAATTTTCGATAATCAGAATGACTCGTAAAAATGAAAACTATCGTTCACGATTGAATCCGATTGGAAAATGAAGAAATAAAGTAACGAAAATGTGCGTAAAATTTCTTTGAGATATCGACGATTTGAAAAATGACATTGAAAAATATTGAAATGATCGTTTTATAACTCCTTTGGGTTATTATATCATGTAGAATATGCATGGGTGAATAATTATTTTCCACGTAGTCTTCGTTATTTTGTCGACGATTTTGAACGTCGAATAGAAAGCATACTCATACACTTTGCACCGAATCTCTTCTGGGGCAAGTTAGCCTTTTAGAAAGGGCAAACGACACCCCTGTTGGTAGTAATAATAATTGTCGCACGGCGAAAGGGGTGGTCGGCCTGCTCGACTGTTTGGATATCCAGCTTGCCGTTATTAATGGGGAACGAAACAATTTCGTAACGCAACCCGGCTTATTATAATCCTCGCTTTATATATATCTTCGCGCCATTTCATCCCCTTTGCCTCTCCTACGATAAACACGCACCCATTCGCATTGTGTCTCTTTTTCTGTCTCTCTTTCTATGATGTCCCTCTTATTTTATACGTCACGGATACAACTACTTGTACGATAACATTCACCCTTTAATACTAAGGATTATTACAGCTTGTTTGTCTTGAAAATCAATGGGTCATCTTCCTGGGAAAGCCAAGTTCCTTTTGTTATTTTTCCCTTGATATTTTTACAATACTTTTTCATATAGCTACACGTTACTATCGTATGTACTTCTTTCGAATCATTAATAAGGACAATATTTTCTTAATAAAACAAAGCGAAAGGTATTAGCCGAATAATAAAAAATACAAAAATATTGTTTCGATGATTTTCATTTATCGTATTGGAGAGAAAGAAGAGAAAGAGAGGAAAGCTCTTGATGCTTGCAACTTCGTTCAATGTACCAAAGCTAGGGGAGGAAAGGGAATCATTAATTATAGATATTAAAGGTTGCCGCGGGCGGATGCGTCTGTTTTCCATCTCTCTCTCTCTCTCTCTCTCTCTCTCTCTCTCTCGCTCTCGCTCTCGCTCTCGCCCTCTCTTTCCATGCTCACAGAAAATTAGTTCGGTCCAAATGACAGAGGTTCTTTTCCGAGTCAGCGAACTGATAAATGTGGCTTCCTAGTGCAGAAAGTACGCTCAAAAATGTATTCATCCCATTAATTTAATTAACTCTAGGTCTAACCTGATATCGACTTAAATTTTCTAACGGAAAATAAGTGGAAGTCGTCGATTCGTCGATAGGTTAGAAGAGTCACGTGCAATCTGCTTTTGATATTCACGTTGAAACTCTTCTCTACCACTATTACTTGTCATTCTATTCTTCTTCGATTACGTTGGCCGTTCGAGTAGATTAATCGATCAAACTATTCAAAAGATATTATTACCTTATCATCGACCTTGATTCTATTTAATAGAGAGTTATTTCATCGTCTTTTTGATTAAAAAGTAAGGAGAAATAATAATTACAATGGTTCATTTCTATAATACTTATGTGAGATATGATAAAATGGAGAATTTTGTTTGATTAACTAGCGAAGATGTCCGTAGTAGTTAGTTTAAAGAAGCTCCAGAACAATATAATCGATATCCTCGCCAAACTTCCTTCAGACTGTTTACGGAGTATACATAAAGGTCAGATTAGAATTGGAAAGTAGACCGGGTCGAAGAGAGTAGGAAGCCAATAGAAGGCAAGCCAAGGTGCCGGTTAGCTGAATCCGCGAAGAACTTGCTACAAGATTCGAGAACTCGGTTGAGGTTGCTTAGAAACTTGTAAGACGCAGACTCGATGAAAAACATTTGCTTCTTAATTTGGAAGCTTATTGGTAAGTGAATAAATACAAATTAAATAAGGAAAAATGATAAAAGATAAAGTGACTTTGGCTTAGCAGGGTGTTTAGCAAGGGCCTCGTTGGAAGCTACCATCATTGGTAGAAGCTGCGCTCGATTATACGGAAGGCCTCGAGGGAAAAGAGAAGAGATGGAGACCGATCTAAAGCTGTACATTTTCCAAACGTATCTCGAACACCCTGGTTCCAACATCGAATCCCACGGGATAAAACGAAGTCTCTGCTGCGGCCGGCACTACTCTCTCTCTCTCTCTCTCTCTCCCTGGGCCCTTGCTTTTCGAGCAACCGGTACACGTACGTGCGGCCAGCGGCAAGTGGTTCCTCCTGGTTGCGGGAAGAACAGCAGACCAGGCCGGTGGCGTCGACCTTTGTACCTTAGAAGCAACACATCCAAGTAACAGTAGAAGCACACCTTGGCAAGTCCTTTCGCGCGTAACGCTAGACACCCCTAACATCCACGAACAAACGCCCGGGGCTCGTTGCTTCCTGAATACTTTATTTGGCCGCCACTACCGTCGCCTTCCAACCACTCCTTCTTCTTCTTTTTCTTTTTCTTTTTCTACTTTCGTCTTACCACCTTGTGATCTTCCCTTATACACTTTTCTCTCTTTCTATTTCTCTTTCTCTTTCTTTGTCTGTCTCATTTTCCCTCCAACGAGTTTCCACAACCTTTGATGCCTCTTTTCTCGTTTTCCTCTCCTTTTCCTCACCTTTTTCTCATTTCACCCAACGCCGTGCTTTTCTCGTTACACTTGTACGTACACATCTCACCTGTTGTCCTCTTTCCGTTCCTATCTTCTATCCTTCTTTTTAACAGACACTACGTCTCTGTTCATTCTTTAAACATGGAAATGCCGTTCCACCTTTCGATGACGTCGTACTTTTTTTATCCCTTCGTCTTTCTTATCCACAGCTATACTAAATGTTCGTTCCGTCTTCTTTCTTTCTTTCTTTTTATACAAAGACGAAAAAGAAACGTAGCTTCCTTTTATTCCGTTCTTCTCTCTTACTCTATTACTAGCCGTTTTTCTTTCTTTATCTGCCTCTCTCTTTCTCTCTTTCCATGACATCTCCGAACCCCTAAAAGCTCGATGTTTCATCCTTCTTTTATCCAACGTATAAAACTCCGGCAACCTTCTCCACCTACAAACTTTTCTGCCTACCTATCTATCTACCCTTCTTTAATCGCACGAATTTATCTCCGTTAGGACGTACCAGGAAGAATTCTATACCGTTTCCATCTATCCTTTGCACCTTGGATCGCGAACATCGGCGAATCTTTCTAAGCTTTTCTACCTAGTCGTAAATAACGTACGCACGCACGCACGCACGCACGCACGCACGCACGCACGAACGCACGAACGCACGTAAGCGTATTTTCTATCCTCGCGAAATGTCGAGCCAACTATCGATCCTCCTACGCTCTTCTCGTGATAATCTTCTTAGCTTTACAACCACCACGATTCACTTTAATTATTCGCGAGATAAATCGAGCCTTCGCCAAAAGGATTCCAACTCATTTTTATTTTCTTCCTTTTCCTCTTCTTCTATTACTCTTTCTCTAGCTTGCTTTATTTCGGAACTTTGGAAAACTCACCGCAGGGAGTTCTCCTAACCATCGGTGGATGAACGTGCCGTTAAACGTTTCCGTTTATATACGAACTTTCACAAGAAAAAAGACTTCACGTCATTATCTCCCTTTTCTTCTTCTTTTCTTTCCAATTTTTCCTTTACACTCACATACGTACTCACTTACGTACGTTGGAAGTAAGTAAAATTTTCCAATTTCATTGCAAAATATATAGTATTGAAATTTTCCGATAAACTCTCCTTCGCTATGATTTATAATAATAATAATAATAATAATAATAATAATGATAATAATAATATGTTGAGCGTAGTTGTAGTATCAATTACTAGGGCTAGAGGGGACTAGAAACCGTACGGAAATACTTTAACGAGAGGACCGATCGTCCCTCGTGGCCAAACGTCCGAAATATCGATTATGCGAAAGCGTAGCCCTGGAGCAGAGGCTATTTGTATGCGCGGAGTACCACAGGATTAGAGAGTCTTGGGTAAGGTAGGTGTAGATACTAGATGGAATGTTAGACCGCAGAGAGACTTGGACGACGATAGAGAAAACTATTGAAAAACCGGATATATTTTATCGGATGTTTTTGGCCCTTATCAAAAATACAAAATGCCAAAGTAATTTATAGAAAAAAAAAAAATTACATAAATATTGCTTGACCAATGATTCATTTTTTTTTATTTTTCTCATAAATATCCTGGTTCTCCCAATTTATGTAGCAAGTGGAAAGTTTGGACAGGCAGTATATATTCTTATTCTTCCGCAAATACATATAGTATATTTGTAGGCGTATCGAATATAAAGTTTGAATATATCGTGGAGAGATATTGTTATTTCTCAACGAATCGTTGTAATTTCGTTAGTCGAACGAAGCATCGAAAGTGCTCGGTGGAAAACGTGAGAGCTTGCAAGCTTGTACAGGACGAAATGAGATTACGTAGGATGCATATCGTCCCCCTTTGGCTTAACCACTGGAGTTCTTCGTTAATTTTGCATGAACCTTTCGTGGGACAATGCCGAGGTGATAGATAGATAGATAGATAGAGAGAGAGAGAGAGAGAGAGAGAGTATGGCGCGAAACGCGTACATTTCCGGAACCTAAATCCTCGACAAGGACGATCGGTGATTTCATAGGGAATTAATCGAACGGCGGGGGGTAAATTCGTGTGCGCTGGTATTAAAGGATTTCCCAACGGTTGCTGATAATTCGATTGTACTCCCTACTTCTCTCTCTCTCTCTCTCTCTCTCTCTCTCGCTCTCTACACGTATACAACAACGCCTATTCGATGCTATTTCGAACGAAACGCCTGTACGAAATGAATCACATCCGTGCTAGGATTCTACTCTCTCTCTCTCTCTCTCTCTGGTTACTGGAGCACGGCGAAAACAATAAAGCCCGTCGAAGATTTTGAAATATGACGTAGGAAAGTTAATAACTTGGATTTCTATCTGCGCTATAACATTCTCTTTCCAAATTTTCCCACGAAATGAGAATCAAATGTCGAGGTGAAACTTTCTTATCGAATTTTCTCCATTAATTTAATAAACATCTGGAATTATATATAAGACTATCATCCGTTTACGAAATAATAAAAATAAACCGACGACGAACTTTTGGTTTTTTTGTTTTTCATTCATTTTCATCTATCATTAAAGTCACAAATATTATCGTATCAGAAATGATATAAAAGCACAGAGAAATGAAGAAAAAGAAAGATGAAATTTACATTCGTTTCATCTCTCGCTTCGATTTCCTCATTTTGACCAGGAAAACGGCAAGTTCGTTTCCGTTGATTCATTAAGTCGATTAAACGAACCGAATATTCGAGAGAGAAACCTAGTTTCAATGGAACATGAAAATTTTCTCCACTATAACTTTTGATACAGATTTTACTCCGAGAGTTGTAATGTAAAGCAATCCGAAGAAAGTCGAACGAGCAACTAAATCTTACGGATTAAAGTTGTCGAGGAGGGAGAGAACTGATAAAACCGCTTACACGTTTTAGACCAACAAAACTTACCCTTTCATTTCCGATCATGGAACAATCGATAATCGTTAAGTAAAACACTCATACTGTATTCCATCTTAATTATAATATTTATTAATTAACGAGAGAGCACGAGGTATCTAAACTCACTTATTATAATTTATAAATAAATATATGTATAAAGTCTAAATGAAAGGATCACGGTGATCCTTTTATCTCATTCATCTCGAAATAAATGGAATACTTAAAGGAGAGTATTCTGCAAAGAGATTGGTCGTCTCCAAGAGAGGAAATTAATTAGCGATCGAAGACGAGCCCCGCTTTGTAAAAAAAGAAAAGAAAAGAAAAGAAAAGAAAAAATCTATTGAAAATGGGGATAGACGGCGGGCGGGCATGCGTTCGTTCGGGCGTTTTCGTAGAGATAACAAAAGCAAAGTGAACTGGAATATCGTCGAATGTAAAAACGGGGCCCTCTTTATTTTCTTCTCTCTCCGTTCGATATTCGAACGTGTCGGTGCGCGATTCCCACGGGATAAGACGATTACCGTCTATTTTTTCAGCTAAATTTATGCCATCAACGAGCAGCCGTCGCTCTCTCGGCGACAATATTATCGTTACCCTGCTGGAAAAAGCAATTATCGACCTTGCGACTTTTGCGTGGCAAAACGAAGCGCGACGGAGCACAAAGAGCACGAAATTCATTACGGATTTTCGGCATAATCCAACGAGAAACGACTTAATACCGCCTATCCGAAACGCTTGTGCGAATTTAAGGACGAATGCGTCGACCATTCGGCGATAAAACCATTTTATTCCTTCCTAGTTTTTCTTTCAAGATCCCGCAACCGATCAACACGATAGAATAGGTCATTTTTGATATACAATAAATACATAAATATTATAGTAAGAAAAAACAATCGGTGACCCCGTCTAAATAAGAGGAAAAAAAAAAAAAAGAAGAAGCCGTGCCCAAGAGGAATATCCGAAGGCACTCGCGTAATAGGCTTAAGTTATTAAAGGGTAGTGGTAAGAGAAAATATACGGGGTCTCGACAGGTGCGAGCACCGCGAATTGTCGCTCTCTTGCAGCCGTACAACCTACAAAACTTATTCTTTATTCAGTGAATTTGGCTTTTAACCTCACGACGTACAAGAACAAATAGAACTAATAGAAAAATACAAAAAGAGAAAGAAACTTGGCTTCCTCGGTCACCGCTCGGTTTAACACGATAATTCGAGCGATAACAATGTTCATTTATATGCATCGTTGCATCAAAATTTGAACTCGACAGTCGTGGCAACATGAATATTATTTTCTAATTGTAAGTTATGAAGACCGACCGAATGCGTTCGAGACGAGTTCGATTTTTCGTCAATGAAATGGCCGATCATTCTATTGAGTCGGTCACCTTTTGACGCGTACAAATAAAAAGAAAATAAAAGAAGGGGAGTTACAACAATTGATACCGATCGATCGATAATCATTTTTATTATTATTTCCATTTAAAATACAGGTAAGCAAAAAAAAAAAGAAAAAAGAACGCGCACGCGCATACGAATTAATATTATGTTATCGGTGTTCGGGAATTCAAATTCGACGAGCGCATTCCAATCGAATGAAATGTAATTCTCGGAGATATAGCAATCAGCGCTAATGGCATTGAATTCGCGCGTTGAGATCGCCGTATGGTGAAATAAAAAGAGTAAATAAAAAACGAGCTCGGAATACATAAAACTAAAGAGAGAGAGAGAGAGAGAGAGAGAGAGAGAGAGAAAGAAAGAAAAAAAATAATAAAAAATAAAAATAGCACCCATACTATAGGGTATGCTATACCGTAAGAGAGGATCGATCGAGGCAATCATATTCGACGAACAAACATCTCGATGCGGTTGACCGTTTAATTACTTTTTCACGGTTTTTTACATTCTAGCAAAAAATTACTCGCGGCCGTTCGTCATCGTTTCGAAAACGTATTCGGCTAGGTGTGGCTGCTCCCGCAACTGTATGAACAATTTTCCGCGATACCAACGGATTACGTTTTCACGATTCGTCCTTTCACGGAAGCGCTCCCGAGCTTTCTATAAACCTGCGGTTATCGAACCCTTCTTTCAAAAAACCTTTCTATTCGCAGCGTAAAGTTAACCTTATTAAAACAACAAAACTACCAAGACCAAAAAAGAATGCAATAATACGTTTATCGAAGGCCATTAAAAGACCATTAAAAAGAATATACGCGGGGTATATAAATATAAATAAAATAGAAAAGTTTCCGTCTCCTTTCGAATACCTTTAAACAAAGTCATTCAATAATTTATAAAAATAATATAAGTATATAAATGAAAATAATTAAATATCTCTTTGTCATTCCTAATGAATGATATCAGAAAAGTTATTCGGAGAAAAAATTATTTGTTTCTCAACCTAATATTTTTATCTATCCGAGCATTCAACAAATTTTTCCCAATTCATTGTTCGTCTCCTCATGGAAAAAATCCCCACGATATTTGAGTGTTTCTATTGAAATGTTCTATCCTCTCCAAGTAGAATGATTTTGGAAAGAGACACGAGTAGACACAAGCAGGAATAAATAGCTTTTAAGAATATTAATATCGACATCTATCGAAAATCGCTACATACCTAACGATCCAATCTATAATATAGATATAGGGGGAGTACCATTTATATAATAATACAGAAGAGATATCTATCGTACGTCATTTCCCGCATTTCCTACGCTAAAATCAAACGATGGAAATCGAGTTATGCCGAAACGAAGTTCCCTCGCTACCCTCTTTTCCGATAGGATCGCGGCAAGTGATCAAGACTGATCGACGTTTCCTATAACCACTGTGGGAAAAGCAGATATCCAATAAAAGACAGCGTTCATCGTGTTTAGACAAAGATAATCGTGTCTACTCAAAGATAAAAGTCGAAGCGCCGCGACTGTATTTGCAAAATGAACATTTACAAAGACGATTAATTTCACATGAAAATCATTAGAATTTGTAGTAGTCTTACTTTCTTATAAGAAAACGTTCGTTGAAAAAGGACTTTGGCCGAAATTCAGAAATCGAGAGCTTCGACATATAATATATTATATATACGTATATACGTATATCCATGTAACTCTCAATCATAATATATTTCCTTTTTCGGTAAAGCCAGGCGAGAAAATGGGATACGCCGAGGACGGATTTTTGGCCCGCTTGACCCCGTATTTTTGCCGAAATTGCTATTTCCGCCGTGCCGGTCTACGCGTATTTCACTCGCGATCATCCTTATTTCTCCTATAATCAAATAGATAATAAAATAGATCTTTTCTCTCTCGCATACTTTTTCTCTTTTCGATATGCGATAAGACAGAACTCGTTCGGCTATCATCGAGTCCTGTTGGCACGATAAAGAAAACAACAGAAATTCCATGTAATACATTATACTTGAAAAGAATCGAATGTCAAGAGAGAGGATTATTTTTAGTGAAAATTAAAAATCGACACTGGGGGGTTGTGACACAAGACGGATCGGCTAAAGGGTTGACAAGAGAAAAGGAAGAAGAAAGTGAAGAGGGTGCTGAATGTGTGTCGGTTAGGATGGATGCTGGTAAAAGGGTGGAAGACTCGAGAAGGTAGAGGGTCAATGAAAGAACGTAGTAAGCAAGGGAGCCGAAACGCGGGATATCATATGAGTGGAATGTGCTTTACGACCTCATTTTTCACAAGATCACCTTTCGCAGGTTCCTTTACACTATTTGAAGAAGCAACTTTGGGTGTTTTTATTGTCTCAATTGCTTACTTCGTCTAGTCCCCATGTATTTGCATACTGCAGGATCGTTCACTTGATTTTTCACGAAGGCTCTTCGATCTTCGAACAGAAATTTAAAGCTTTTCCATGCGAACTTAAAAGCATCATATTTTACGTACTCCCGCTCGTTCTACGCCGTTTGCTCTTTCTCCATTCCACCCACTCGGTCTCCTTTGTTACTCAAGAGGACGACTCAAACAGCTTGGAAGATTTGCTGGACTCTCTCTCCCTTCGTTTTCTTTTTCTTCTTTCATCTTTCTCACGCCCCCATTCCCATCCTTTTTGTAGACCCTCTTCATCTTGTGCGTAGATACGCACACGTGGAAGTACGTACAAATACATCCACTCGACTCGTTAAGTATAATACTTTTTTTATATCCAATGGTAGATTCATCTAGGACAAAGCAGAAAGCTATAAGACATTTTTAGGGTTAGTTAGGATTTACCTAAATCCTTCTCACCCCGTTACACGCTATCTTTTATTTTCCAATCTTTTCTTGCTGGCCGAAAATGTGGGAAAAATGCTTTATACTCTTTGCCGTCGAGAATTGTTTAGAATTGCTAATGGTGCTCGGTTAACCTCGACCTACTACGAAAACGAAAAAGCTAGATACAAAGGAGGAAAGAAATAAGAAAAAAAGAAAAAAAGAAAAAAAGAAAAAGATGTTTTAGCGTCGAGAATCGTAGAAGATTTATCGATACGCCATATTGGCTCCTTTTCACTTACGCTCGCGAACATGATATCTAACCCGAGCTTGCATAATTTAAAGGATTCCTATATATGTATATATGCAAGAAAGGTAGGAATGAAATATAGTGGAACGTTTCGGAACGCATCGTACCAATACGATTTCTCGATTGGGAGATGCTGCTTCTTGCTAAAGTCACTCACTGAAAATGTCTTCGAGGCTAACTAAAGTTTCAACCAAAGCTTCAACCAAAGCTCCATTTATTTCAAATATTTGTAATTTAAGAATTATTGACGGTATCGTTAACGTTTCTTGTCAATTGTCGATAGTCTTTTTCTTTTATGAAAAATTGTAAAAGACCCTAGACGGACGTATTGATTTATGCGAAATTGGCTCGACAGTCGACGCGTTAAAAAGCATGCGAGAAAGAGATAGAGAGGACGGTCTGAGATATAAGAAATAATAAACGAGACCATTAAGCCTGTGAACTTTCCTCGTCCACGAGGGTAGAAGAAAACGAGGCGAAAGAACAAAAGCTTGCTTTCCCTGAGCTTGCACTCTTTACATCCCATACTCTTTATATTTTCATGCTACACTTTCTCTCCCTTTTTCTTTCTTTTCACTTTTCTCCATATATCTCTTTCTCTATCCTTCTTGTCGTCAACTTTAAACGTATAAACAATATATCGTTACGTGAAGTCCCATTTCGTAAAAAGTAGACCTTAAAAAAGAAAAAATGACGTTAGCAGTAGGAAGGAAGAAGTCGAGACGTTTTCAAACGTTGCCTCTTTCGTTCTCTTGAGAAACAGCCGTCAGTAGTACGTACTTACAATAGTCTCAGACACTTCAAAATACCTAACGAGAATAAAAATACTTTGACGTAGCTAGAGAGTTGACTTTAACGAAAAATTGTCAAGTTTCTCGGCTGAAAGTTTACAGCCAGTTCTTTTCAACTCGACAATCAAATTCCAATCAAATGCTGAAATATTTCCTATCCTTAGTATTTAAGAGATATACTTGCAATTTACCGCCAGTGAAATTCTACAGATTTGTATAAACTAGCGATATGCTTTTGCACGACATCTGTTAAAAGCACTATTTCATTCGTTTGAATTGTATGAATTTATGTAGGGCAAAAATATGGCAAGTTTTACACACCTGTTTATTGTCAATTGTAAGAATTTATAAAGGGCAATGATATTCTCTTACTTGGCACCTGTTAAATGCACATGCATTCTCGAAAAATATATGTAGGTCAGAGAGATACTACTCTCTAATATAAGATGCACATTTTCAAAGGGATATGAAACATAGTAAGGATCGACTAAACAATCCGACCAACTGTGCGTTACATTCTCTACAATTTCTTACAGTAGTAAGCATATCTAAAAAAAACATATTTCAATATTATTTTACTCTTCTTTTTTGCTTCTTTTTTGCTTCTTTTTTGCTTCTTTTTTGCTTCTTTTTTGTTCTCGTCAAAAGAAAAAGCAGCCATCTCGTGACAGGCAAAAATTCCGCTAAAGTCTAACGTGACACTTTATGCTCGGTAAGCAGATCGGTGGATGAGAAAATTGGTCCAATATTCCGATCAGAAGTTTCCACGTCTTCCAAAACGAAGCTTCTAAACGTTCCATTTATGAATTTTATAAAAAAAAACCATTAGAATCGTTCGTCCAAAAAATAATTTCACGGCTAAATGTATAAACGTATATTAGTTTATCGATTTAATAAACTATTTCATTTGTATCTTGCATTATGTATAATAAAAAAAAAAAAAAAATAAAAAAAATAAAATGATAAAAAGATAGAGAATCGCATATTTTCGACAATACATACATACAAAAATGTAGAGGAAAATTTTCCAACGAATATTCGTGAACTTTCGACGATGCGAGAAAAATCGTGTACAGGTAGGATATAAATTCAATACAAACCGTTGTGTCCGATAAACGCGAAAAAAAGAGAGAGAGAGAGAGGGAAAAGAAGAAAAAAAAAATAAAAATTCGAACATATCGGTCGTAACATTCGCGTATACCTTTGAAAGCTTTCACAACGTGACTCTGCAATTTTTCTGGCATATTTTAACGAACGATTTGCGCCCCTTGAAACTCGCCTTTGCTCCTTCTCTCGCTACTCTTTTCTACCTTTCGCGGATTTCCGTCCTTCAAGCGTCAACGATTTATCCGTATTTCAAAGAGTCCCTTCCGGGCTCTCGATAGCTTTCAAAAGAACCATTATCGAGACGCCCAAGCTCTCCTCGAATTATCCTATATCTTGGAGAATCGGCTACCCTCATCCAACTTGCACTTCGACTCTCAAACCATTCCATTTTTTCCATCAAATGAGACAACTAAAACCATTTGCAGATCGCTTAGAACGAAGTCTCGATAATTGCAATTTCTTTTACTTTTCAAAACTTATCGAATGAAACTATATTTATGAATAATGAAACAAAGTTTATGATCTCAAACGAAAACTCTCTAATTTATCTTGATCGATTGGAAGCCAAAAAATATGCATTACTATATAAAACATTTCAAAGTGCATTCTATGTGTCGCGTGTACCGAATATATCCACCATCACAAGGGTGTTTGGTCGAGCATGAATTTAAGGGAACATTGAAAAGAGGGTGATCATGATTTTTCTTCGTTTTATTATTCATTTACTACCTACAAGAATAAAAAAGCGAATAACAAAGACAAACAGTTTTAAATGCAATAATACTATTAGACGAATAAGTGAAATTTGTTAACCTTTCGTAATAGGTTGCGATTTCAGTCCGATTGCTTGGAATTCCTTTGAATACGCGTTTCATTGTCGATGCAAGTCGATTTAACTCTTTTATCGGAAAGATCTCAAGGAAAGGGGGAGAGAGAGAGAGAGAGAGAGAGAGAAGGAGTTTTAACAAAGTAAAACTTTGTTCGAACTTACATTAGTATTTCGGAAAACGTTGGCAAATCTGTGTGAAGTCGAATTAAAATAGTAAGATGAAAAGAAGAAAAAAAGACAATAGTATCGAGTTTGGATAGAAATGCTAATGGCGTTTCATATTTCATCGAGAACTTTAGAATCGAAGTAACGGCGTAAATTTTCATCGTATACAGTAACATCGAGAGAAGTTAGAATGTCCAAAAGTGTAATACTTTATGTTAATTGTACGCAAAGAACAATATCGATGATAGTGTCGCTGCTGTTACATTATAACGGTTCAGGATAGATAATGGATGTTTAACGAGGGAGCCCGCAGCGGTAATAATTATATCTAGGTCAATGAACAATAAACGTTAGCCTGGATGACCTCGGTCGGAATGTGCGTGCCCTGGCACTTCGTTCTATCTCCTCCTCATCGAAAAACGACTAATTAACGAGCCGTTAAACGCTCTCGACCCTATTACGCGTGTCCTTGTTTCGACGCAACCCTGAATGAGAATCGTGTCTACCTAACTACTTCCCGCTTAAACGGGAATTCTGAACAAAAGGGAAAGAAAGTGCACGTAAGTATACAGTGCCATTATGCGAAATACTACTGCATGTTTTGCTAAAACGTATGCAACATATTGTTGCAAAATGATATTTTCCCACTTTTGATATGACTGAAGATGGGAATAGTTACATAAAAGAGATATCGTCGGGGGTGATGTAAAGTTGGTGATATCTCAAGAATATCCGAGGTATATCCGGTCGTCCAATATTTACCGTAGAGATGAAGAAAGGAACCAACCAAAAGGGGTAAACGTCTTCTCTCGTTTTCGTCAAGGCAACATCTCCTTTCAAGGAGAATTCCTTACTCTAAAGGTACGAGCATTTAATCCGATCTTACACGAATTTAGATGAAATTTCTTGCCACGTTTACGACGATCGACGATTCGTATCTTCCTAAGAGCCGAAATAGAAATTAAATAGAAATGGAATAGAAATGGATTAGAAATGGAATAGAAATGAAAAAGTCAAAATAAAATGGCAAATTTTGTGTAGGGAAATGATGATTATCGCATCGCTAGGAGAAACAATCTTGAAGTTAAATAAAAATAAATAAATCGATCGAATCAAGTATGGAAATTTATTGAAATCCTTGTGAAATAGACGATAGATAATTCCGTTTACTAGCATCATCGATCGTAGTAGTTTAACAGTTTACCCCTTAAATACCGATCGCATGTATTTGCATAAGATATTGTGTTCCTTTTAAATCACCGACAATCTCACCCCTCCCTCCCTCCCTCCCCCCCTCTCCAAATATAAGGCATTGTTGATTTGAGTATGTGTATGCGTAGCATATATCAATGTAGAATAAAAGATACCCATACATTGTTTGGTTGAAAATAAAAAAAAAGAAGAAAGAAGAAGGAAGAAGAAGAAATAGAGAAAAGAATGTACTCCGATGGAAAAAGAATATCTTTATGGTTTGGTACACAACGCACAGAGTCCATAAATATCGGCGTATCCTTAAGAAGCTTTCAGTTCTTCCATGGAAAATCGACGATAACGTTAAATCGCGCACAATACCAGCCCTTACCCTTCCCTTAGGCGTTTACGGAATAAAAGATAGCTGCGTTGGAAGAGTGGCCTTCGCCTTTTTCGAATTGCCCTCTTCAACGACGGGGGTGGTCGCCAAGTATTAACATATTTACGATCGCCATGAATTCGAACGTACACATTTACTCCCACCCTTTTTTACTCTCTCGTAAAGTTCTATGATCCTTTAGAGAAATCGATATCGATCGTGTAGGAACGAATGGTAACACTAGGTGCAATAATAGTACCATCGGCAAAAAGAGGAAAGGAAAGCAAGGCAAACATGCGAGAAGAGAAAATTAGTCGAGCGTGTCGTTCGTCGTCCTACGAAAAAGACCCTTCGACTCAAGAGAGAACTCGTCCAACCCTTTCCTTGCACTCGTCAAAATACGCGTGCAAACTTATCCGAGCACGTACCGAATCGGATCTTTCCCTTCTCGTCGTCTCGTCTCCTTTTCAGAGTGATGGCGGAGGAGTGTGAGGGACTTTGCAAAGGGCCAGGATGCGCGTAAAGTACCTCACCCAGGTACTGCTAAGAATGCAGAAAAAAGGGGTGAATTCAAATGGGATGAATCACGTTGGCTGGATTCGATATACATATCGATGCGATTCGACGGAAAAGAAATTCGAGTGTCGTGCTAAAAGGGCTTCCTTAGAAAAAGAATACCTACTCACTATCCCACCCTTTTCGATTTCATTTGCATTTAGGCTGATTTTACGAGCATAGATTATCTCAAATCGATCCTAACATATTTTACCTCCGATTTTACACTAATCGAATAATTCTCTTTAGTATTTGTTAGTAAATTCAATCGAATTATATGGAAGAAAATGGGAAAACAAAATCCATTTAACACGAATTACACGAATGTGTTAGCAAAAATACGAAAATAATCTCGAAATAACATATTCGTTTCCTTCAATTAAAATCAATGTAGCAAATTGTTACATTGCATGAGAATGAAAAGTGTATAAATGGATAAAAATAGATTGGATAAAAAGAAAATTTGTCTAAAAAGAAAATGAGAGAGAATCGATAGGTTCTATCAATTGAAAATGAAGCAAACAAACACGCCTTGGTCGTTATCGAGAATATCAAAAGGTAAGATTGAAAAAACATCATCGTCTTTTGGTTCGCCCGACTTTGACATAGGGAAACTTCATAGCAGAGTTACAACAAATCGTCGAGGAAGCCGTAACGGACTTTTTACCACTCTTGTATTCAATCGCAAGTTTTTGGCGAGCCGCCGACGACAAGTTTGTGCGACTGATCCAAGAATGGGCCATCGATCACGTCTTAGGAACATCGAGAAGATGGAGAAACAGAAAGAAGAAATGTAAAAAGAAAAAGATCTCTCGACTTCTTTATACTTGTTGACTCTTCTTGGAATCACTCCCTGGGAAGCATAGTTTCCGCTATATTCGAACCTTCCCTCCCTTCCCTCCCCTTCTTCTTCTTCTTCTTCTTCTCCTCTCCTGTCTACCCTCTTTGGGTTCTCTCTATCTTGCTGGCTTCATCGAAATTCTGTCGACCTTACCAGACCGTGAGCAAATCCATTCTGGATGGCGTTTCAGTTCGCTTCTACTCTCTCTCTCTCTCTCTCTCTCTCTCTCTCTCTCTCTCTCTTCTACCCCCTAGCGTAGCAGTTATCAGAAGGGGTCATTCGGCACGTGTGTGCTGCTGCCTCCTACGTGAATATATACGTGGATATATACGTGGATATATACGTGGATATATACGTGGATATATACGTGGTATGCATGTAGGTACACGATAGACATGTGTGTTCGTGCATCCGTACGTGAATAACTCCGAGGAGTCGGTTCGACCCGGTCAACGTCGACTGCACCACGTTGCTCGTCGATCTTCAAGACAAATATTATTCCAAAAAATTGGATTAACCGTTATCGGTTCCCGCCAACCACCACTTTTCTTACATTTTATTGACTTCTTACAAGGAATCTAAAATGTGTTCATTCTTTTTATTTTTTTACCAATTTTATTATTTTTCCAAACAAATTTAAGCAGTAGTTGTTGCTTGTTTTTTTTTCTTTTAAAAGAAAGACAAAAAACTAATGAAAGCTGGAGCTTAACGCGTAAGTAGATCTGGGTATTACATTGTTGACGATTTTGCGGGAAATTCAAACGTGACCAAATACGAACTAGGATCGTAATTAGTGGGGGATTACGCGTAGGATGCTGTTGAATTATGGAAATGGATATATGCGATACGTGTATTCTATTTCTCTCCCTCTCTCTTTCTCGTTCGATCTCATGGGATAAGTACGTTCGATTCATCGCTTTGACGTAACATGATCGGTGGTTGATCATCGTATTATCGTAGAGATATTAAATTAAAGAGACAGAGTAACCGAAAGAGAACTACGAAGGGAGACGAACGAATAGAGATAGATAGAGAGACAAGTTGATACGGAAAGCCTCTCTCGCGTTCGTTTCGATGTCAATTCGTCCCCTACGCGTTCACTCGCAACGAGAGTGTAAGCTGAGGCTTATAACGCGTTCACAAGCAGTTGCGCGACTGATGAGGCTTAAAAAGAGAAACAGACGAATGAATAGTGCTAGTACCCGATACCAAAGTTCTTTTTGTTTTCCTTTCAGTGTGCACGACTATATAGTACTACGACTATATTTCTTTTTGTCTACTTTTTTCCATCCACTACGGAAATAGATATTTTAAGAGAAAATAAATTCCGTTGTATTTACTGGCCGCGTAGAATAACGAAGATGGAAAATATTTCAAAATCAATATTATCTTTCTATTTAGTTACTAACTGTATGTTATAAGAAAAATATCTAAGATAATAAATAAAATTTGCTTTCCTCGCACGATGTCAAGATTTTGACACCACAATAATACCAATCATTATCATGAAATCGAGCGATCTCGAAGGCGGCCACCGAGACGAGCATTAAAGTCATCGATTAAATTGGATGGTCGAACGCAAGCGAGCATCGTTCCGCGCGGTTCCGCGTCGTTCCGCGTCATTCCACAATACCATTACTCAACCGCAAAATTTCATCTCGTTGGATAGATCATTACGTGCTCGGACGATTTATTCCTTTTCAAAACGCATTGTATCCGCATTCTAGTATCCACCTACTATTTCCTTTAAATGTTGTCACCAAAAATAATGACAAAAAACAACAAAATCAATTTGAAAGGGAACACACGTGCAAAATAATACTCGTACATATCGATGAAACCGGATTGAGATCGGTATGGACGCGCGCGAACAAATTCGGGAAAGCAAGAGGAGAGATAGTTTCGGTACAAATGCAGAGTAAGTGCATTTCACGGGCCACGGTATTTCAGAAATTTCCCGATACTACACGCCACACTCTATATCGACGTTCCTTTACGTACCAATTCTGTCTATCTCATCTTACCTCTTTTTCTCTCTTGACTACCTCTGCAGAAGGATTTGCAACGCTTCCTCTTCCAGCACCACCACCAGCACCACCACCAGCACCACCACCAGCACCACCACCAACACTGCCATAGCATCGTCTGCCAGATGTTTTCGCGAACGAATGGAAACTGTTCCTTCTCTCCTCGAGACGAGTATACTCAATGATGAAACGCTTCGAGGAAAGAGGACGGAACGCTTTTCCTCTCTATTTACCCTCGTTTCTATTTTTTCCCCTTTTCCCTTTTTTTTCCTTTCTCTGTTTCTCCAACTATTTCTCTCTTGTATAATTCATCAAAAGACTACCGATTATCGGAACCAATCGTTGAGGTTGAAAAATTGCTATGTTCTTATCTAGTCACGACAAATGTTACGAGTCGACTGTCGCAATCGGTCAACTTTACTCGTTATATATAATTTATCTGTCTGTTTATCATTCTAACGATGTTATGTTTGCATCTTTCGAAACACGAAACTCGAAACATAAAAAAGATCAATATTGTATCAACTGAAAAGTTTTATCCGCAATTACTTTGACATGAATACAAATTATATAATTACTTTTCAATAATATTATATTTAAATGATAAACAATGAAAATTCGCATAGAAATGTTCTAAGCAGATCTAATGATATAATAAAATAATAACAATGTTAACGCGCGCGAACATTGAACTCATTTTCCTTTGTCCTAACGTAATCAAGATTATATATATATATATATATATATATA
>NW_015149096.1:192322-332904 GCF_001465965.1 Polistes dominula
TATATATATATATATTATATTTTTGTAACAGAAAAAAAGTCACTTTAGTTTCACGATCGTTAAGAAGTGTATTTTTTTTATCGGTCTCGTGAAATCTCGGCTCTCGTGAGTCCGCGTAAATTGCGTGAGCTATAGGACGGACGCTCGGAGTTCACACTCGAGTCACGCGTTCACCAATATATCGAGAGTTGTTATTCGTCGTGAACACACCACCACCACCACCACCACCACCACTTTGTCCATACCTTTGCATATCTCCAAAGGACCTTTATTTGTCGCATTAAAGGAAAACAGTATGTAGGCTACGTGCGAGAACTTTATTCGAACGTCCATCGATCAATTCCAACTTTCCAAAATAGTTATTTCAAAATAACATTACTTTTCCTTACTAAAATAAATCTCACGGTATTAAATGTACCTATCCTGGGATCCTTTTTACGTATAAAAAAAATTTAGCGTATAAAAAAGTGTCAAACCAACAAACAGCGTAAAGAAAATAATTATTCGTTTATATTACAGTGATAAAAAAATAAACAATTTAAAAGGAGTCTTTTAGATTTACTCTAATCCTATTTAACCTACCGAAAGAAAATTTGTCCAGACCCGGTATTTACCCCCGTAACTTTTGGAAATCGACCTGCCACTGCACGACAATAGACCAACAAAAGAGAGAGAAGAAGACAAAAGAGAAGACCGGTTGAAGGAAGAAAAGAAAGGAACCCTCCCCCAAAAAAGAAAAACAAACGAGGTTCCTTCTCACGGTGTTCCCTTCCCTTTGGTGTATGGCGAGGGTGTGGATTTTGTGGACGAACGATTCGCGATACGATCGCAACAGCTCATTATTCGATCTTAGCTCCGTCCGTGCCCTAACCCGATTGCTCCTATATACGCGTTAGGTCACGCACGTTCTATGTTAGCGCGAACTTAACGCTCCACTGATTACAACGATGCGAACGATCGTTCGTTCGTTCGTTCGTTCGTTCGTTCGTTCGCTCGTTTGTGTCGAGTATTGCAGGTAAAACGTTAGCTACAGGGCCGGAAGAAGGTGAACTGGTACCCTCTGCGTTTGACAGACATATGTATTCAACTCCCAATTTCAACCCCCTTTATCGTCCCTTCTAACCCCTCTTTCATCCCTCTTTCACCCCTTAATGTCGATATACGCGAGTGAGTAGGGCTAACAAGAGTGGGATAGCTAGATAGATAAATAGATAGATAGAGAGAGAGAGAGAGAGAGAGAGAGAGAGAAGTATGTACACGTCGAATGCACGAGCATCGCCACTGCCACGCGAAGAGATTTCGGGATCTCGCATCGCTGATCGAATCGTTCGTGCATACTTCGCAAAGCAGAATTAATTCGACTGCGACTAATTCGGGAATTGCCTATGGTCGAACTCTCCACGTACTACTAGTCGAATACTCTTCCACAATGTGAAAATCTTCTCTTTTTCTATACAGTAAATAACGAATAGTACAAAGTATGTGCTATACTTTTTAAAATATCATCACGATGATAATAAATTTTCTTGAAAAATAGTTCAGAACTTTAGTTTGATTTACTTTATACTTTCCCTCTCTCTCTCCCCCCTCTCTCTCTCTCTCTCTCTCTCTCTCCTTGTCTCTATATGTATATATATATATATTCAAGTTTGAAATTTAAATTGGAAAGAACGTCTCTAGGAAGATCGATACTTCGTTTCTTTTCTCATTATTTTTAAAGTCGATGCTATCGTAAAGTTCGATAAATCATCGATGGAACAAAACGTAAATAGAAAGATATAACAAATAATAATGACTCCTCCCATTAGTTCCTTCGTATCGATCGGTGCTAGCGAACATTGATAAACGATATAAAGTTAGTAAAAAAAAAATAAATAAATAAAAGGTAAGCCCTCTCGCTGTCTCTGTCTCTCGTCATACCTTGGGAAAAAATAAGCTCTTTACTCGGACATTTGGATTTGATTTTTTTTAGTCCGAAGGAATGATATAGGCCATAATTTTTTTTTTTTTTTACCAAAGCCCTAGAAAAACGCATGGATATAGGGATGAATAGAAAAATCCTCTTGGAATGGATCAAAAGAATATCGATTTGAAATATAACATCTCGTTATCGTTTCCAAAGTAAAAAACAAAATTTGGAGAGATGAAGCAGGTAGTCCAAGGATCATATATATCTATCTATGTATACAGGTCGTTCAGAAAGATACTTCTTCGTCGTCGTTCTCGTTGCATAAAACAAAGGAGACCCATGGAAGGCGATATTCCAAGCTTTATACGCTTATGTCTCTGAGCTCGTAGCTTCGGTGACGTCGTACTTGGAAATACGATATACCGTATAACGGGATGTGTATATATCGGTGATATCCATAGGATCTACGGGTTTCCTTTTCTCTCTCTCTACCTCTCTCTCTCTCTCTCTCTCTCTCTCTCTCTCTCTTTCTCCCATAGCGAGGTAACATAAATTTCTCGAGCATAACGCGCTTGTTCGCGCGCCCAGCCATATTCGATCGTAAGAATATCCAAGTAGCGCGAACCTTCCATTTGCCGAATGTCGTTTCTCCGAGTTGAAAAGCTTTTCGCGATGCACCGAACACATATACATAAGCACTACGTAGAAAAATACGAACAAGAAAATAGATGGAAAAAGACGAAAAATGCTTACGAGTGTACAAGTGTATGTGTGTGTGTGTGTGTTACTTGCATTCTCCAGCTAAAATACAAAACTTTTTCTCAAACGTCCACTTTCGCATAGCTTAATTAGTACTTCACGCGAGGAGACGCTCTTTTCGCGACAACTAACTTTTCCGGGAGTTTGCGTATCTCTACGTGTAGGTATATGTCTACAAACGACGGACAAAATTAAACAAAAAAAAGAATCATGAAAAATAAGTTACGCTCCAAGCGACGCTTTTCTCCTTATCAGATGGAGTCGCATTCTGCACGATATTAGAAAAAAACAAAACCTCAAAAAGAGAAAAACTATGACCGTTCTACTTTGTTTTTCACCATAAATTTGATTACACGCCACGATATTTGTCGTCAATTTGAAATTTACGATATTTCTTACATTTATAAAAGATATTATTACCCGTCATCGTTATTCGATAGTTATATTTTCACATTGCTAACGTTCCTATCTTCGATACATGTTAGACAAATATTGTATTATATAACTACAAACGGATATCAGTTGCTGCGATAAAAGAAACGAAGAGATAATAAAACCAACCTACCTACCTACCTACCTACCTACCTACCTACCTACATACCTACAATGAAAATGGGAAATTCTCGATAAGGAAGGAATTATTATTGCTTCTCGCAGTAGCTTCAAAATGAAGTTGAGAGAAGGACGATAACGTTTGTCGAGGAACAAATCGCGATACACCTTGCAGCGAATATAATAGTATATATGCGCATATATAGTACTTCAGAGTGGATGGAAGGAGAAATGTATTGTGCTTCGGCAATTTTCTCTCTCTCCCTCTCGGAACGTATGTACATATTGTATTTTCATGAGAGAACGAGAGAGAAGACACAGGGACGACGAAGAGAACTACCACGTCAAGTTCCTTTGTATTTCCGACGTATAATAATCGTAATAGCTGTAACCGTCCTCCGTCCTCTCGCCCCCCCCCCTCTCTCGCTGGCCTTCTCCGAGCCCTGTGCCCTTTCCTCAGTCCCCTTCAGTTGCGTCTCGCAATTGCCCGCGGCGGTCGTCCGTACGCGAGTGCCATTGATGGCACGAGTGGCGCAACTTGCATTCTCCAGTGACAATTGGTCAGAATGCAAACCGCGATGGTGGGTGTACTGCTTGTCCATGGTTAACCAACCTTAGGCCAAACTCCACATACTCGAGCCAAGGAATGGACGAAGAATATCGGGATTGCCATTGGTAAACACATTCCGAGACTACGCAGGGAACGTCATAGACCGGCAACCTAAATCCTAATCGTCTATCTCTCGCACGCATTTCCTGATTGTGGTCGTTCATCTATCGCGAGCATAATTAGTACACGAGTTATTAAGAATTTCATAGATATGATAGACAAATGTTGATAGACAAATAAATGAAATCAAGTCAGTTTTACCGACCGTACGGCAAGTGCATTCTATTCTAATTCCTAAATAATAAATCATTTCGTCTAGTGTATTTCAAAATAAGCGACCACTAACTCGACTCTACTTATCGATCGTAGTTATTATGGTTACACGATGACCCACGTTAAACGGATTTATAATCAAGGATTAGATGCCGCACTGATTACTAATTACAAATGTAGATAGCAATTACAAGACTGATTAATATCGAAGTGATACATTGGAGAAAGCGGTTAAATTGATGAAAGCTCGTACACGTAAGTACTCGTTATACCGTAAAGTCGTTAAAACGTGTTTCCAAATTTTCATCAATTTTCAAAAGTATAGGTATATGATGGATCGAGAAATGAAAGTGCAATTCTAAGAAATCCTTCGTAGGATCCTGAATGACGGACGACGAGCTATAAAAAGAGTAAAAAAAAAAGAGAATATTCGAGGATTGGAGAAAATATTTGTCCACTGTTAGATAAACAATAATAACGATAGAACACGTACAGGTTGTTTTATCGTCAGTTTCTCGCTACAGTACTAGTATCGTCATTGCAGTCCAGCGATATTGCGAAAACAACAACGTTCAACCGATCCACTAAAAAAAAAAAAAAAAAAAAAAAAAATACATAGACGAATTAATTCATCGAACTGATCCATTGAGCCCCTTTTATCCGTCATCCATCATCGATTACAAAAATGGAAGGTGAAGAGTTGGACGTGTAAGCATAGGATTGTACAAATTCCTTCCCTTTTTCGATTTATTTTTTTTGGGGGTATTTCTTTTTTTTTTTTTTTACGAAATCGAACGTCACGTCAGGGACATATGTCACGAATTTGTCAATATTTTTTGTCGAAGTAAGATAAAATCGAACAAAGCTCACGATCGAGATCCGACGAGCATCGACAGAAATAGAGAATGTGTGTTTTTAGCGAAAGCCTCTTCGTCGATTCTTTGGCGGTCTTTGATCGGCGATAAAAGCAGAAAGCTTGACGATAAATTCGCACCAATGACCGACTTTCAAGCGAGTTCAACGATATAACTGTAAGAATGGCTAGAAAGGTGTGGCAACCTCTGACGAGGTACAAGGTGCCGTAAGTGGTCTGAAACGAGCTGAAAACTCTTTACTGCAAAGCTACCCCAAACTAAAGTATATTTCTTGTTAACGCGTCCTAGTTGCCATACGCTTTTCATATTAACGAGTGTGATAGTGTTTAAAAGCTAGCGTTAAAACGACTTAAGCTCGAAAAATTATTTCGTCTTTCGAATCGTTTCGACCGATTACTCGATCTATGTAAGTTGCTCAACGTATTGTGGACGCTCGTGTTTCCTACCTCTTTTTCGAAGGAATTCAATTGTAAAATAAGACTTACAATGAGTCAGCTTTGAAACTCGATAATTGCTTCTGACTGTACCAACGACGTAGAGAGTTACGTTGTAACTAATTAGTTTGCGACAACTTTGTGGTAACTCGGTTCGCTTTTTTCAAAATGTGTCTAACTTCTGTTAAAGCTTTACGAGAAAATAAGATAAGAAAAGTAGTATTCGATTAAAACGTTTAAGTATGCTACACTATATTTTTTCTTTTGTGGTTTATTTTAGTTGTAATATTTGCAAGTGAAAAATAATATCAAAAGAAATAAAAGCCATGAAACGTTTGCTATATCTTTTATGTTGTATTATACATAGGTGTATATCTACCTACTAGAACGCGGTAGAATCAATTTCACGCAGGAAATATGAAAAACATAGAAATGCTTTGCGGAATGCAATTTCGGTGACCTACAACGTTCTCGTAGCTTTCCGATCCCTCCAATTAATTCCGTACAGCGGTCGTATTCGCGGGAGTATAATTTAAATGAATAAATTACATCTGCGCCTCTGTTTAAATGGCTCGTTTTATATTTACGAAACACGGAGAATATAATATGTGTGTGTGTGTGTGTGTGCGTGTGTGTGGGGAAGGGGGTGGGGGGAAGTGGGTGGATGGGTATACATAGAAAGAGTACAACGGGACCTACGGTGAATAGTGGCGAAGCGCGAAATGCTTTTTCGCAAGATAGATCAAAAAATACCGTGCGTATGGAAAAGTCGTAAATCATCGAGTTCTTTGAAGTACACTGCACACGAATGAAATCGTTTAAAATTGTGGAAAAACGGATTAAAAAGAGAATAAAATGAAGAGAAACAACATGGTTTGTATAATTATTAAAGAAAAAACCCAGATATAGTATAACGTTTGAAAAATCATCGTCAATTCATTGCGTCCAAACGAAAAGGTAGGTAGTAAAGATGAAATAAAAAATAAAAAGAAGAAAAGTGCAACTCGATATATAACAGAAAAGAAAATATAATTATAAAGGATTCACATAAATCATAGCGAGGGTATTATATTTTCATAGGGATCTCGCTTTAATTACACGTTTCTTAGTCGACATCGCATTCTAAAATCTCTTCTATAGTAGCAAGCTCTTCCGCACGTATAAATATCATTCTTGCATTAGCATTTTAAAATCAACAAGCTTCGCTTTAATTACATTCTCCGTGTCTCTCTTTCTATATCGCGAGTACACGCGTTATACCTACAGTAAATACGTTAAAACATCGTAGAAAATGAAGAAAGCAAAGGGACTGGAAACTCGACACTCGAACCCGTGTAAAGTAGATAAAAGAGAAGAAGATTTAGCTGTTCCTGTATATTCGTCTACTATTTCACTATGTTTTCAGATTAAATCTAATTATCTTTTATCCATAGAACGCTAACGATCATCGCAGAGAAAGAAAAGAAAAAAAAAGTACAGATCTGATTGTACAGAGAGGAAAAAAAAAAAAAAATAAGGTTAATCGTCGTAATCCCTTAGTAGCGAGTTGGTAGGATATAAACGAGACGAGACGAGAATGCCGCCAAGGACGCGAGTGGTAGGAACTTTGAAGGAGGAAGGTGTAGCGCATGCACCTCGAGATTGCATAATGACATAATATTCATGACGGTGCGCTTATGCTCGTGACCGACTAGGTAATAAGGGTGTCGTTTATGTGAGTGTCGTCGGTGGAAGTCGGTAGGATGCTGAGAGAGGGGCTGAGAGAGGGAGTGAGAGAGGGAGTGAGAGAGGGAGTGAGAGAGGGAGAGGAAAGCTGACGGGCGACGGACACATTTTTAATTAAGACAGTTTCGAGGTGTAATTAATTTTACGACGGCGCTACCTAACAACCAGAGCCGAGCCATGGCTCTTCGTAGCCCCTCCTACTTTTCCTCCATATTTCTTTCCTCTTCTCTGGAAAACTCGCAGAGGCTTGTCTTCCACGTGCAATCAGGAGAGTTGCGTTTCTGCGTAGGCACTTACCTATGTACTTACCTACCTAACTACTAGCGTTTTTTCTCCCTTTTCTCGTTTGTCGAGTCAAAATGTAAATACTAATATTTTTACCATCTCTCATTCTCTCTTTCTCAACGAGATCGTTATCGTCCGCTAGATATAAAGGGAGAAACGAGTTCTCGCGTTAATTTTATTTGCATTTAAAACGGATCTCAACTCGCGCGAGCCCAACACGTATTTCTAATTTAAATCCGATAACTTTTGGCCAAGGGATTTAAGAAATCTCCCACGTGTCTTTTACAAAGACTTTTCGCGCTGCCGAAAATCCTAGTCGTTCGTGTCAAAAAATATCGAAGGAAAAAAGGGAGACAAACAAACAACGAACGAACGAAGTAGTTTATCTCCTAGCCCCTTTCTCCCTGAGAATGCATCGTTTCCGCCTTCGTTGTTGGCGTTGTTGGCGTTGTTGGCGTCGCGAAACCACTGAAACAAATTTCGAATTCGCCCGGCAGTCTGGCGTAGCTTGTCATTTAATTTTTTATCTCGCTTCGCGTTTTTATTATACCGAAAGAAAGGAGGAAGAGAAGAGGGTCGATGCATAAATTGCTACGTGTCACGCAGTTGGTTCCTCCCTTTAGTTACTATGACACCATCGCCAAAGACCCTACGCCACATCCCGCGGAGACCCTTTTTCCTGCCAAAACTTCAACAAGATAAAGAGCAACGAGTCTCTCTCTCTCTCTCTCTCTCTCTCTCTCTTTTCGTCTCTAGCTGCACTGTTTTATGAGCAACTTGAATTATGCGGTCTTTAAGAGATAAAACTTCTCGCAAACGCGTAAGAGGTTTCACCGGTGAGTCCACTCAACGTTTTACACGCTCTGAAATAAAGTGCCACCCGTTACATGACAACGACGACGACGACGACGACGACGACGACGACGACAACAACCGACGACGACAACGACAACGACAACGAAGAAGCGACGACGACCTTTGCGTTGGAGTAGAAAACGTCTGTACTAAAACGAGACTGCTTTCTTGTGCTTTCTTTTTCTTCTTCTTCTTCTTCTTCTCCTTCTTTTATCTTTCTTCCCTTAATTTTTTTTTTCCTCTTCTTTTTCCTTTTTTTAAAACGAGAAGCTCAACTTCGCTACCGTCTTCTCTTTTTCTTGCCAGCCGAGCTTAATTCTCGAGTTAATTTTACGCGATGTCGAACAGCAGCACGCTACAATGCATACAACCTTTCATTAATGAAAAATATTTTTAACAAATATTTTTCTTTTCAAAATAACATGGATAAAACTGTTACGGAGCACAATGCAATTAATATACATCCTCCTATTGTGATCGAAAACGCACCGATGATTTTATTAACATTTATTTCAGATAGAAATAATTCATTCAATGGTTCAATAGTTGGATAGATATTTATTGTATTACATACGTATATAGTTCATAAACTATTCTATATTCTATGAGGGTAAATATATCAATTGATGGAACGAAAATTGATAATGTATGTGGAGAAATTTGATAGATAGGTAGATAGATAGTATATCACAAAGGTCGATAACATTTTAGTAAATTTCACTGTAAAACGTAATAATAAGTGTGCGATTAATAAGAAATGATACTCTCTATAGATACAGCTCACATTTAACGTGTTTATGAATTAACACCATTATCAAAGCCGCAATCACGTTTATCGCTATTCGATTACCGTTAATTAATTCACCGTTTTTCTCAACCAACTGAATAAACATCTGAACGAGAATCCCAAGCGATCGTAGATATTAGAAATTAATTAGCGGTTGATCAATTATTTTGTATTAGATTAAATGCTATCGCATTTCAAATTATTAATTCTTGTTCGAATATGTTATTAAATATCGTGCCGCAAAATCGAACCTATCCAATTTTAAGCGTAACTAATTTTTCACGATCATTTGCTATTTCAATATACTTTCTCTTCCTCTTCCTCTTCCTCTTCCTCTTCCTCTTCCTCTTCTTTTTTCTCTATTTATTTCTATCTTTATGACTTTCCTTTAGTATAACGTCAACCTGTATTATTAATATTATTTAACGAAATAAACATTTTTCTTCTTGATCAAAATTTTCGTTAAATATCACGAAAGAATATCGATTTTAGTTGAATGCGTTTACGTCAAGCTCTCGAGAAGCAACCGCGATCTCTTTCCACTTGGAAAAATAGAAATACCTGGCTAGATTGGCAGGTACCTTCTCTCAACGTTCCTCGACACGGTTTTATCGCGAGCGAATTATTGAAATGTCAAAGAGTTTTTTCTCCTCTTTTACCACGAGATTGGTAGAAATGGCAGTCGCAATAACCGTTGCTTGCTTTATCTGCTAACAAAATAAAAAAGAAGAAAAACCAAAGAAAAATGATCTGTTAAACGATGCACATTCTGATAACAAAACCGTTAACCAATAAACGTTCAGCTTTACGCGTTGCGCTTTCAATCTTTTGCACGCTTGCTTCTCCACTTTATATCCCTATTTGTTCAAAAACCTAAATACAGTTAACAACAACAACAACAAAAGAAGAAGAAGCAGAAGAAGAAGAAGAAGAAGAAGAAGAAGAAGAAGAAGAAGAAGAAGAAGAAGACAAAAGAGAGAAAGAGAAAGAGACAGAGATAAAACGTGGAAGTGCGAGGCGACACACTAGCATGTCACGATGACGAAGAGTTGCATTAATAAAGCTCGCGAGACCCGGTAAATTCGTTGTGGAATATTAATTAGTTTTTCCTTAGGTGCATTAACGATAAGGAATGCCTGGCACGATTCAATAACGTTGCCTGCTTGCTTGACGCATCGTTTTAGTTTTTACTCCTACCAACGAATAATAATCAAGCGAATTAGATACGATTGACAAAAATGACAAGAAACAAAATCTTATAGAAAAAGCGCTCTTTAATTAATGAAAAGTGTATATCTTGTTCTTATCATCTTTAGTTCGCTAAAAGTTAGTTTGTATATGAAAAGTTCGAAAGGATCTACCGGTTGAAAATTTGCAAGAGCAAACCCGATGAAGGTTTACCCGAGAAAGGTTTACCCGAGGAAGGTTTACCCTTGGCATCGATTCACGTTTCTGTAGATGGTATTTTGTACATATCCGCAGCAGCTGTAACAGCCGGCGTGCGTCCTGCGGCCGCCGGTCGTTCTTCTGCAGGCAACATACAAGGGGGATACTATCTCTCTGGAATATTAATACAACGCGAAATATTATAAGCCACGACAGTCAACGACTAGGGAATACTAAATATTCTCCGTCCAATACTCTATGCTTATTTTTATTTGATCGATCGAATGAGATTGAATAAGAAAATCGTCCTTTTTTTCCATCGAAATTCACGACAAATTAATGATACTCGTTGTTGTTGTTGTTGTTGTTGTTGTTGTTATAGAACGAACATAATGAACAATAGAATTTCATCCGCAATTCTATGATAAATATCGATGCCAATGTGCATCCAGGGAATTAGAGAAGGAGAGGGAGAAAGGGGGTGTCTTCGAGTTACGCGTTCTAGTGCGATTATGAGGAGAACAAACTTGTCTTCTAACATTTCGCGAACTAGGGCTATCGTACTTAGCTTCGTCGTATGAACAACGAGGGAGGAAGAGGAACTGTAAGATGTATCATTAGTGTATAATTAATGCTCGACTAGTGACGTTCTAAGACTTGTCAACGAGTAATTTTCATTAGATAATTGGAGACGAAGTGAACAAGCTGTCGTGGTGACCGTAATTATATCGAAAGCTAAAGTTTCATCGACGAAGGTAGTTTGTTATTTCAAAAAGTCTGTTCTATCCTACATTTGTAAAATATTAACGAATTAATGACGACTATAAACCCGAATGACCCAAATAAACATATCGTATCATCAAAATTTTCTGATCGAAAGAATTTATTATATTATTTGTCGTAATAAAAAAAAAAAAAAAGAATAATAAAAGATTTATTTTTTCCAAATCACCATCAAATTTCTGCAGTAATTTAACAAACTCTGTACAACAACGATTTACCTCTATTAGACAAAGCAGGTACGGGAAAGTGGCGCGCTACATCGACCGTAATTACAATTAACGAGAAACTTCTCTCATAGCGGCAACAAAGAAGTCAGATTGCTTTCCACTTCGATCCTTTCTCTCTCTCCCTCTTCTCTCTTATGCCCGTATGAAACACGCGTATTAGAAACTTCCAACCGAATAAAACCAAATTCACGAGCGGTAAACTAATACCACAGAGAAGCCAAATCGAAAATACGAGCTTCGCCTATACTATTAACGTTGCTTGCACGATTTACCGTGGATGTTAGTTCAAACTCTCGTCCAAATAAAAAGAAAAGGAAAAAAAACAAAAAACAAATAGTTGATTTAAAAAAGCCAACATATACTTATCTTTTAGTGCGAGTAAAAAGTTCAGAAATGAAGAATGATGATAGTAATTATTGATTTTTGTAAATTTCAAGGCAAAATCTAGAGAAACGTAGAGAGACTTTGGTAGAATATTACTGCCATGCGATAGGAATCTATGATTAGGAGAAACTCTTGTAACGTATATGGAACGAAGAGAGTAGGAGCCCTATAGTTTCCTGCGAGGTACGAAGGAAACACAGTGGGGTGAAATAGCTCGGCGAGAAATCGCATCCATTATGCAGAGTGGTCAAGGAATTATATCGCTCGCGTACTTGCAACACGGATAAGGCTCGGCCGGAATCGCGTGCAAAATTCAAAGCCGAAGGGCGTCTCTTTGGGCGCGATCTCGCTCCAATTCAGAAGGTACAAGGAAAAGGAACAGATAGTGTGAGAGAGAAAGAGAGAGAGAAAGAGAGAGAAAGAGAGAGAGAGAGAGAGAGGATTGCTGCGGTTTGTCGTACAACGTTTCAACGAAAACATGTACGACGTCGACCACCTTCGTTTCACATTAGTTACGATATTTTACACGCATTGACGTTAACGATAATTTATTTCAAACGGATTCAATTATATATGAGCTAGTGAAAAGTATGAGAGAAAAGTGGTCGGGGGGAGGGGGAGGGGTTGGCTTAAAGCGAACTAGAATCAGGTATAACACTTAAATTTCCTGTTCCTTCGCTCGTAGAAACTCGCAATACTTCCCGATTAACGTGCCGCAATTTAGTCAATAAATTTGCCGATGAAATTCCGAAATGCTCGGGGTGATATTAAATTCCGCCTTCGGAAGGAGCCCCAACATCGAGCTCCTCTCCTTCGGGTCTTCGTCTTGGCAAAAGCCCCACCTCCTCCTCGTCTTCCTACATTTCCCAGCCCTCCGACATACAAGTTTCTTTTGCTTGGAAAAGCTTTCTTCCTTCCGGGCTACCAAAGAATTTTTTCAATTCACCTTTATTTCAGACGATAACGTGCATGGAGAGAACCAACAGGAGACTTCGATTTTAATTAAGAAATTGCTCGTTGTTACGAATTCTTTATTCAAAATGTGCTAAAGAAAAATAAAAGACAGAGCAAGAGAGAAGTAATAATAAGAAAGCTCTTGGAGAAATAGAGCACAGTTAGTAGCAGCAGCAGCAGAAGCAGCAGCAGCAGCAGCAGCAACAGCAGCAGCAGCAACAGCACAGACGAGCCATTTACGGGCGCGTAAGCGGTTTCCATTGTCGATCGAGGTATAATGGAGTAATCTAGCGGTGGTGATGCACCACTACCACCAAGGCCGATATTCAAATCGTGCGCCTCTTGCAAGTACATACGCGCGACCACAATACCGGCCCATCCGGTCAGGGTTGAGCGGAAGGTGCGGTAGGAGGTGGCAAAGTTGCGCAAGCACGCCTTTAAGTGACTTCGACAAGATGAACCGCGAACAAGAGAGCCCTAACCGAAAGACAAACCTTTGAGGTTGCTTTGATGCCAAAATCGGCAAATTCGAGCTTGCCTAAAATAGACAATTGAACGAAATATAAGGGTAGAAAAGTACATCCCCCCTTTAGGTCAGCGATCATACCTTGGTATGATGGTGGGTTATGCGCGTTAACGTAGACCGGTCTCGCGCATCATCGACGTGCAGATGCATCCACCTACGTACTAGTCGTGCGCGCTGGTTACGGCGATATATCATCGCACGTCCAGAGTCATAACGTGACGCGAACAACACGCTCGTGCATCAGTCATTTAGCCGCAAATGGAATCTGCTTCCTTCCTCACGCTATTTTATATACATTCTCGCCAGGCATAGCCAACCGGGGGTGGTTGGGGATAGCCATTGTGCGAGAAACACAACGAGAGTGCGCGCGCGCGCGCGCATAAAGTGCACAAGCCCTTTGCGAAATTCGTCGAAACTAGCTAGAATAGAAATGAATTACGTTGTTGAATCAACTATGGTACTTTTATTAACAATGGATTATGATCGACGACGAAGCTCTCGGATATGACGGATCATTTCAAACTATCTTACGCTACTACTACGTTTTCGAATTTTCTTTTCAAGTATATCATTTAAATAAAAACCAATCACTACGGAGAAAGAACAATTTCTCTTCTTGTCGAGAAAGAAGCTTGTATTCTCTGGGGTGGTTAAAATTCGCGTAACGAAGATTCGAAGTGGAAAAATCGCGGGAGGTCGCAAGAAAGCGTCTACGTGACCTCTCGTAGAAATCTCGGGCACGCGGTGGTGTTACCCAAAGAAGAGGAAAACAAAAGGAGAAAAAAAAAGGAATAGAAAAAGAAAAAAGGTAGCACAGGAAAACTAAACAGGAAAGAGAAAAAGAGGGATAAAAAGAAAGAGAGAGAGAGAGAGAGAGAGAGAGAGAGAGAGAGAGAGAGAGCGAAATGGCACCTGCTGCGGTGGTGGCTTGTACACGCCGTCTTTTCTCTTTCTTTTTTCTTCTTCCTTTTTTCTTCTTCCTTTTTTCTTCTTCCTTTTTTCTTCTTCCTTTCGTCGATCTTTCTCTTCCACTTAATGGACTTTAACGAGCTCCGAGATATGAGTGGAACGAACACAAGAGAAAGAAAGAAAATCGTAGAACGACGCGGTTAAATTAGAAAACTCTTGGGACCCTCTTGAGAAACCAGAGGAAGGGGGAGAAGGATATTTAAATTAGGTGAACACCCTACTACGTAAAGCCCGCATCCCTAATGAGCCGGATAAGCGATCGAGATTTTTCGGCGTTCCCTCGAAAGAGGACCAACCATCGTAGTTATACCACGACCCTTCTTTTCTTCGGGCAGGTGTTGGCCTAAAAGATTCCGGTTTTCGTGATATCATCAACCGGTTAACGACGTGCCAGAAATCGCATTCTTCGTTAAATACAAAGCTCCCGCTCTCTTAGATTCCAGACGTAGAAAGCAATTTACAACTTCTATCTACGATCGAAATGATCCTTTTATTATATTCCGTTTGAATAAATTTGTAATATGTTTGATCAACTCAAATTGACGAGATCGTGATATATAATAATTATTATTATTTATAAATCGACATTAATTAAAATAAAATATTTCTCGATATGTATATTAAATACGTGTATACAAAACCAATTTCATCTTTGAACAATTATTATATTTATTACCTCATCGGAGAATTGTCTGGAGAAAAAAAATATGAATTTTTCGAGCGTACTGTACTCGTTTCGACAACAAACTTTGGAGGAATGTAACATTTTCCAGCAGCAGTTGAGAGTACAAGGTTTTCGAGAAAAAAAATGTATACTGTATATATATATATATATATATATACATATAATATTAATCTACGTACACCTATATTTATGTAGCTATATATTACAAAACACGTTTATCAAGTGGACCCGAGATGCAAGCCATTGCATTAACATATAGATAAGCCGTTTCTCTCTCGTGGCCGTGTTAAACATAATAATGCATATTTTCCGATAGTACCTCCTCTTCGCAATTAATGATACAACCCGTCCGATGTGAATATTGTTACATTAACGAATACTATGTTTCCAGTGGCCGATCATCATGAGTCGATACTGTTATCCTCTGGGTAATAATTAAACACCTTTACGGCATTCGATCGATATTCGTACAATTCGATGAATGCTCCGTACAATTCGTTGTTCCGAGTCGGACTTTTAAAAGAAATGATTATATCGTCATTATTATTACAATTACCGTCGACATCATTAACATCGTAATTATATTCATACCGAGATCGTATACTATAGCTACAAAAATCTCTAGTATCGTCATTGAGATAAGCTTCGCAAGAGATACACATACATATATAATGCACTTAGATTTTATTAATTAGTCCTGTTCATTTTCTCGAGATCTATTCAGGATTTCCGGTGTATTGCTTTGTTCTATTAAAAATAATTATCTTTTCACAGAGAAAAATTCATAAGCTTATCTTCAGTGCTTTTCATAACATAAATCTTACACATTCTTTCAAATATATAATATGTATATATAATATAATATAAATGTAAAATATCTGTTGAAAATGTAATATATATGCAATTTTCCTACGTTCTTTCATTCTAGTAAATGAAAAAGTAAAACAAAAAATACATATATATATATATCAAAATAAAAGCATCTCTGATAGCAAGGAGGGTTATTCTTTTAATAAATATTTCTGATTAATCATTCTTTATGTTAGTCGTCGACGATTATCAATATTGCACGAATGAGGATCGTGTTCGCGCTCGATTGAAATTTTCATAGAACGATAACACGAACCTACTGTATTCTACCAATTAATAATTCTCTACTCGAGTGTATATCTATACTCGTAGGGTATCCCAAGTCTTTAAAGAAAGTTCGTGTATTATTAACAGAGAAACAACACTAAAAAAAAAAAAAAAAACAATGATGGAGCATTATCCATCGTTTTTAGATCGAATTAATGATAGAAATTTCTAGGACTTAAAATAAATCACGTTACATTGAACACGAAATACAGAAATAAGAGGAAAGGATGAGAAAGAAATGCAGGGGCATTGCGTTTGACAAATAAACAGGTCAGGTGATCGATCTTCGACCTCGATTCCATAACGAACTGTTTTTTAATTAAAATATAATTAAAACTGCTTCTCTCGCGACGAAGAGTTTAAAACTATTACGAAAAATAGGTGTACCGTATCTCGTTCGCTTCTCTTTTTATATATGTAAGTATATATTATATATCTAGATATATATATATATATATATATATTATATATATACATATATCAAAAGAGTGAGAGAAGAAGTTCATACTTTCGTATAAGCAGCTGTATCTCATTACAGCTTTTCACGAGCGGAGAATATTTCACCTGGTTGAGTTACATAATGGTCGTTCGAGAACTCTTCTTCTAGAGTATACGCGAGTAGGAACTCATTTCTCTGCGCCTGATAGCGCCGCTTTTATGGATTAATTTCCTTTATTTTCATTTTCTTGCAAAATCCGTGATAAAGAGAAAGAAAGGATCAAGCGGAGTCTCCTCTCAACATTATCCTCTTTTTGAAATTATTGAAACGTGCTTGGAATCTTTCCTTATATACGAGAATAAAGTTCGTTACTTTATCAAATAATATTATCCAAGTTTTCTTTTTCTTTTTCTTTTTCTTTTTCTTCAACGACCGTATTAGACAATATTTTATACATGAAATGTTACCCCCCCCCTTTCTAAGTTAAGAGAAAATTAATTACCAAGATAGGTAGAATATGTCAAGTTGTCGTTAAAAGTAAAGACGGTTTATACAAAAGAAATATGTTATAAGAAATGTAAAACAAACTATTATAAATATTATATATAACCCACCCAGTATATAATTCTCGAGCACACACACATTTGGGGCCCTCGGAAAAAAAGAAAAATTTGTTAAATATCTGACACAGCAGGGCGCAGCTGAAAGGGAAGTTTCGAAGGCACAGAAGGGGAGCAAAGCTATCGGCTCGTTAGATTTTCTAACGGATGCTCGAAGATCTTTGTTGCGTTTGCCTGCACAGAGAAACCGAAACGATAACCGTGACTCGACGGCAAGGTGTGCGACTTGAGAAAGAAGATTGAACATGAACACGAAGGAGAGAGGAAGATATACTCGTATATCTTCTTATTCGATCAGACTTCATAATATATACCAGCTATAATATCCTTCGTAAGCCGAGACATCTCAACTTCTCCCACCTTTAAATAAATTCCTACGAGACCTAAAACTTTCTTTCTTTCTTTCTTTCTTTCTTTCTTTCTAAGTATTATAACATACGAGTGTATACCTAAAATTCAATGCTTTCAAACTTTTTAGTAAAGTCAAATAATTTAGACTTCATTTACTTGTTACAAAAACAATAGAAGAAAAAAGATAATCGCGAGTAAACTCGAGAATAAAAACTTCACCTAATACTAAATTGAATACTAAATTGAATACTAAATTCAACTAATAAAATTGACTTGCTGTGATTATAAAGCCGCGAAGCTATATTGCACGATTATTGTACTAGCCGAACAACCGAGCTTACGTATCAACGAACAAATACCGCTAATTAAAATACACATTGAAAGTCCGTCGATATCCAATCGCCGTCGTTTAAAGTCTCGACGATAACCTATCAATATTTTTTCGTTTGCATGATCGTTCCCGATATTTATTTAATTTCTGCCGAGCACCAGGCAAACAGATTTTCGCCGTAATTTTATGAACGATCCGTGAACGCAAACGTTGCGATCACTTTTCAAACCCGCTTTTATAAAAAAAAAAAGAGTAGCAATAAAAAAATCCTTCTTCGCTTGTTTACCCTATCGATCGAACGAACATATATGAAAAACCGTTTTTTTTCATTCTTCTTTAATTGCAATTAAAAAATTATCAAAACAATTAAACGATATACTAGATTTTGTTGATAAAAATGCATTTATTTCTTAAACAAATTCTTTCTTAGGTGTTTTTTTTTTTCTCTCGAACGAAGAGATACGAAATTAGAGAGGAGAAAGAGAAAATATACGGATGTAACATGTCGAACTGTCATCACGACGATGCTTCGCTTGAACGAATCGTTTGAACGCAGCAAACTGTGCGACAAGTTTATTTGCGTCGTCCTCTCTCTATCTAACGCATACACACATGCGATGTCTAGGTACATCACGCATGCGTACACATCGATAAATGCAATATATCTAAAGGGTGAATCTGTATAGGAACATCTTGTAACAGTATTTTTGAAAAAGTGTTTTTCGATCGAACTCGAACGAAGCAGCCAAGTATTTGAGCAGCCTTTTCAAATTGCTTGTAACGCGTGATACGTTTCCAAAATCAACTAAATTTGTCATTTTCCTCTATGATCTTGATCGATGAAAAATCAAACATTACAAAGGTAGAATAATGCAGTATTATTTTTCAGTAGTACAATGGAGAAGCTTAACGAGTATTCTCACGGTCAGCTTTGGTTAGAAGGAGGAGAAGCTGAAACCACTAGCAAAGGCTTGGCCAACTTATGCAAAGTACTTTCTCGAGGGCAGCTGGCAGTCGACGGGGTAACAGGAGGGTAAGAGCCTAGGAAGCGAACGAGAATAACCGTTATAATAACTACCTTCAATTATCGCGCCAAGTCCTTACGTACCTATACAGATACCCCATGATTTTCACTTACGAATAATTGTTGAATCGCCAAATCCTCTCTTATATCTGTAATTCTTTCCTTCGATTGGTTGTTTTTTTATTGAAATTTCCTATGATAAAAATGATAACGACAGAGATGGACGTGTAGCTAATAATTAATACAAACGTCGACGTTTCAACAGGACGCGAGCGGATCCATTTTCCAGCGAAATTTTATGATGCTCGGCAAAAGAGCGAAATGCTTCGGCAGAGTAGTAACTGGGCAGACAGAGACAACTGGAACGATGAAACTGGGTCGTGTTACTCTCCGCAGCATTCAACGTGGCGGATGTGTAACGCAGCTGACAAGTGATAATTGAATTTTGTCGGAGGATCGTCGGCGATCCGTTTATGAACTCGATAACGCTTCGTATCATCGAGATATCGAGTACGTTCGCGCACGATTGCCTAGAATAACGTTGTTTCTAACTTCTGATTAGTAACCATAAACGAGGGGGACCGATGTATGATCGATGCATGATCGATGCGAATTTAATGATCTAAACAAATAACCACGAATAATCGATAAAGTTAGTTAAATGTTATCTCTAATTTCTATCTAAATATACTGTGAAAGAAGAAGAAGAAGAAGAAGAAGAAGAAAAGTACTAAGTTCGTATTATGATCCGGCATGAATATGAAGAAACGACTCGCGGGAATGTAACGAACAGAAGCTCGCACTTACCACTACCACAAAATGTCTCAAGTTCGAGTCGTTGAACCGTCCAACTTCCGTCCAACTTCCGTCCAACTTCCGTCCAACTTTAAACTCGGAGTATGCTCGAGATATCGCAGAATCGCGACGGCACGTCGCGACATTTCTCTAACAACGCGCCGATAAGGCTAACCAAATCGGTCAAACAAAGACAAAAAAGGCTGAAAAGAGGAAAAAGACGGAATATAAAACTCGTCTAGCGAATATTGTGTTTCTCTTTCTGTTCTTTTCTTCCTTCATCTAAAATCACAAGAAAAAGTGTCGTTGGAAGACGTCCGTCCTTCTTCTTCATCCCTTTCTTTCGCTCTTCCTTACCAAGGAAAAAGTACGAGTATTCTCCAAGGGATTCTCGATAATAGAAGAATAATGCCAGACGTACGAAAGTCAGAATAGAGGTGGTAGTGGTAGGTTTAAAAAAAAAAAAAAGGAACAAAGAGCATTTCTTTAAACGTTAATAATGTTTTTACCAAACGTCTCGTTCGTTTTAAAAAAGAACCAATTTCAATGTTCACTTCTATTCAAATAGTGACAGAGTAGAACGTATTGAATGAAGATTAAAATTGTTTGAGAGAGACAATTGTAGATGAAAAAATCGATATAAAAATCGTGAAAAGAAAGAAGAATAAGTTATCGTTTATCGCATTCGAAAGACGCGCATAGTTTTCGAAATGGCAAGAGAGAATGAACGTATAGAGAAGGGAGAAGAGGTACGAGAGGCGGATAAGAAAGTTTTGCGGCTCTATGAAAAATGCAACGCTCGAGTTATCGCTGACGTGAATTTTTCATCGGCGCGAGTCGACTTCTCGGTCGCGAATGCGCGAATACGCGCGCGCACCCTCCTCTCTCTCTCTCTCTCTCTCTCTCTCTCTCTTTCTCTTTTTCTAACCAACGGAACTTGTATACACTGTCTTTTTTCATCTCTCCAAAATATAAAATACCTTAGAAATTTCTAAAGGAACTTGGCCGAACGAATGTTTGCAAAATGATTATTTTTACATAAACTGTAACCTATATTTGAATCCATTCGACGATCATACATATTTTACTTCAGTTCTACAAAACTAATTGGAACAATCTCCTCGCTGCAGTAATTATATATTTTATCTTTTTATAAAAGTATCTAATTGGTTTTTCCAAAAATACGAAACATTGATATTTGAATCCTCGCGAATTATTCGTTCGATTTATGTTTATTTATAATTTCAGAAAGAGATTTCGTATCGTTACACACGATAATAAGCGAATTTTCCATCGAAATATTAAAGTCGAGACAATGGTTTAATCAGCATAATTTTATAACGTTAGAAAGTTAATCGAAAAACGATTACATTCGTATGTTCGATAATGATGATTATAATAATAATAATAATAATAATAATAATGAATCGACCATTGTATCGACACGTTTACATCGAGTTAAACGTTAACGTTACACATAGCTTGTTAATTAAGAATTGATAATACCATTGGAATTGACAAGAGAAAGATAAGATAATGTTGAAAAGGGTCAAGAGAATAAAGAGGAAAGGATTTTAAACAAGTGTAAGTACCGATAAAAGGGCCTCAGCTACATTGTGTCCAACGAGAGATTAAAAAAATAAGCCTAATGGCCGATTCACGTAGGAAGGAAGGACGAGAAGGGTCTGAGGAAAGTTGGCGCGTGGCTCGAGGGCGCCGATTCTGAAAAGGGCGTCACGCTGGACCGTAAAACGTTTATTCGACCCTCTTTATTCCTTTACAATGTAGTTTGTTGCGCTCTTGAAAAAGTGAAAGAGAGAGAGGGAGAGGGAGAGGGAGAGGGAGAGGGAGAGAGAGAGGTCTCCCCATTCGAATAGGTACAAAATTCGTTTCTCTGAAGTTTCTCTCTGACGAGCACGTACAATACGTTAACGATCAAAATTCAAAAATCAACCGTCAAAGAATTGAATGGCATTGTTTTTTATTCAGAAATAAATGAAAGATCGCCATTAAACAAAAAGTAACTGTAAAAAAAAATATATGAAAAATCAATCAAATGAAAGGATATTAAATGAAAATTTACAACGTGGAATTAACTAAAAAGACTAAAAGACTTTGAGATTCGAATCTTTTAGTGAGTTATTTGAACGTAACGAGTGGCATTCGAGAGAGAGAAAAGTCTCTGACAGATTTAATGGTTTCATGGGACTGAAAGAAGGGGGGAAAAAGAAAGGAAGGAAGGAAGGAAAAGAGAAATACAGTTGGATTTTGAACATTGGAAGCTGCGACGCGAGTTCGTGAAAGTAAAGATAGGAAAGCTTCGAGAGGCAGATAACACGAAGAAATTCCACGAAGCGTGGACGGGATAAGTTATCCTCGCGTTTCGGGATACGCGTCGACATTATTTCGTATCTTGCAGGACACTTCGGCCAATGAGGATGTCCTGCCTGTTACGCTACCGGAATTCATAACGAGTTCTTATCTCTCTCACTCTCGTTCTCTGTTTCTCTCTTCCCCCACTTGGTCTCTTTCACGATTTATTCTTCTTTTCATTCCTCTATATCTTTTCCCACCCTCTGTTCCTTCCTTCCTTCCTTCCTTCCTTCCTTCCTTCGCCCTCTGCCACTTCATCTTGTCCCCACGCTCATGTTCGCACACACGGTCAGGTAATATCGCGCGATTCTTTCTTGGAATCGAGCCCGCTTCTTAGTTTTCTCTTCACGCTTGTCGCCTTCTACTTTCAAAACTTCTACCAAGATCCAGGACTTCACCATTTGTAATTTCAAACGCGCACTCTCTTGCGACGACGACGACGACGCCGACGCCGACGCCGACGACGATCTTTAAAGAATAAAAAGTATTTTTTTATCGACTTTTCTCCTTTCCTTCCTATTATTTTAAGTTGGCTCAATTAAATGAAATACAAATATTACCGATCGATGCTGAATCTTTTTCTTTTTTGTTTTTTTTCACATTTAATCAAATCAAGGATATTCCTTTGGAAAGCAAACATACATAGATACCTATATATTTGTATAAAACATTTGGAAGGATATAGTTTTGATAACGCTTAAGGCACGTCGCTCGCTAATAACAAATCTAGCAACGGTGATTACACGCTGTGATTTCGCGGAGAATTGGACGAGTGATTAATTCTCGCGGGCAATCCCGTTCTTCCCCCAAAATGTCCCTTCCTTCCACCTCTCTCTCTCTCTCTCACACATATTCTCTCATACACGTTCCCTATGCGGATTTGTCGGGTGAGCCACTCACAGCAAAGATATTTTAATTCCGAAGCGCCGGCCGGCGAAGCCGTTTGGAATGGTTATTAATTCGTGCGTCGAGAACGAAGGGTGTGGATGCTGTACGGAAAGAGGGGGGAGGCCCAAAAAAGAGAGAAAGAGATGATAGCTCCGGAGAAAGAAAAGAAGAGAGAAACAACGTTCGTAAAAACAGCCCCATTGTTATCGCTGTCCCGCGGCTCGTTTCGCAGTGGGCGGCACTCGAATGAAGAGCAAGAGAGAGAGAGAGAGAGAGAGAGAGAAATAGAAGAGAAAGAGTTTCGTGTAAACGCGTCTGCTTGCTCGACTCACATATATATAGATATATACATATATACATGAAACATGCATATGTATTATATACGTGTGTACAGATTTTACTAACGACAAAAGAGTAGAACCGAGGACGATTCTTTTACATTGATTAATGCATCTCATGAATGATAGTACACACCATGGATGATGGCCCACCCACTCACTCCATGAAACGTTTCTACCCCTCTTTCCGCATCGTCTATTCGCTCAGCCATCCGTCTTCGTCCCTCTCACCAAAGCATTTTCCATCTTCTTCTCTTTTTCTTTCTCTTTCTCTTTCTCTTTCTCTTTCTCTTTCTCTTTCTCTTTCTCTTTCTCTCTACTCGGCGGGAGCAACTCGTTTCGCGAGGACGGATTCATCTCCGATTTTATGCCTCGTTTGAAAGCTCTACCCCGCCCCCACCCCTACCATTCTTCCTTTAACTTCTCTTTTCATCCCCCAGTCGACTCTACGACGATTCCAACCCTTATCCCAATGTACCTGTGCCTACCAAATTCGAATACCACGTGTCTGAATTTCTCTCCACATAGAAAGCACTTTATTTGTTATTTAAATAAGCTCGCGCGCGAACACGCAAAGATTATTTTTCAATCTTTTTCAATCTACTCTTTCTTTTTATTTGCTAACGGTGTGTATGTAAGTGACAGATATTAAGAAGCTCGAAAGAAGTCCTCGGTTCGTTGAAATTCCAAGATATATATCTTTCTTTCTCTTTTATTACCTGAAAAATGATCTTTATGCCGAGAAAGGTCGATCCAGATAAGAAAGGAGCGTAATTATCTCTCAGCATAATTAATTTCTATGATCAACGTCCATGTTCTCTTCATTCATTTACACGTAGTTGATTAAATCTAAACGAAGAGTATCTTACGTGTTATTTAACTAGATGAATTAATAATAATACGAATTATACGCTTGTCCTACAGATACGATTTTATCCAACAATTCCTAATGGATGTAACAATTTTCCAAATGAAATGTTGTTTTTGGCTATAAAACTTGTTTTTTAAATGAAAATTTATTACAACAAGAAGACTTGAAATTATCGATAACAAAAGTCCTTGAAATAAAGTTAGCGAGAAGAGAAGAGAAGAGCAGAGAAGAGAAGAGAAGAGAAGAACGGCCAAGTCAATATTGTCCTCTCGCACTATAAGACGAGTTAAAGTACACCCTGAGAGCAGCACAGAACGCAAGAGAACTTTCTATATCTAGATGCGTAGTTCTGAACAAAGTTGACAGAATCTAAGTCGAAGTTGTACAATCCCCTTCGACGTTTCCTACATCGCAGAAATAAATACGGTCTCCGTTGGCCCCGTGGCTTCGTACCAAGAGTCATTGGATAGAATGGCGAGAAATAGAACCGACAAGAAATGACTACTATAAAACGTTGACTAGCATCTTAGCTACTACTGTCTAGGACGTTCAACTCGATCTTTATACTCGACTAAAATATCCTCAGCAAATAAAAAGAAAAAACAAACAAACCTACTACAAATATATTCAAAATAAATATTAACCCTTTCCACTACGTATGTCACAACTGCAATAACACTTTTGTTAATAAAAATCATATTTTCCAAAAGCAAAACGAATCGGTGTCATATTTCGAATCATCCTTCTTTCCTTCGATCACGTAAATCGATAACACCTTTAAAGATATTTTTCTACTAAAACCAATTTCCTTCCTTCGCGACGAAACAGATTTGCGAGAAGAAAATCTGATCCGATCTATCTACAGTAGTCCGTGCTTCACTTCTGACTAAATATATTCTCTAAGCTTTTTTCTTTTCTCTCCAACTTTTAAATAACATTGAAAACTTTGTCAATCGTATAATCTTACCTACTATCGATATTCAAAAGAATAAATCAATTGAAATACAAAAAGGAAATATGTACATAAAGGCCACCAACAATGAACTAGGTGTCGTTTCTTAATGAGGCAGTAAATCTTCGTCAAATTAATTGTGAAGGAAAAAAAGAAAAGTATAGCGAGAGGAATATGAACGCCCAGCCGCCCGCATATGTTCCTTTTTACTTTGGCTATTCAACCTAAGTATGCATGTGCATGCTTCGCATTAACGCTCTTTATGAACTAATCATTCCTAATAAGTCACTCATCGCGATATTTAAGATCTAGAGCGTTGTCTATTGAAATCTTTGATAATAAACACAAGCAGCATCCTTTCAAAACAAGTTTTATCTTTTCACATATGTATGCATTTACAAAAAAAAAAAAAAAAACAAGCGAGATTTTGACGATCACATACATATACGGTGTAGTTAATTAAGAGCAAACATTATACAATTGATATGATTTGAATCGAACGGGGAACGTTTTTGCTGCTCTTTCCGGACGTTATAAAAATAAGGAGAGTTTCGTTATATGCTTCGACTGTCGATATAACCAACAACGAGGTATCGTACTTCGACAAGACGGAAATGGTCTTTCTATTCCTTCCTTCGTATTTCCTTATCGCGTCGCAATACATTCCTACATACGTTCATTTCTGAGAATCGAATTCCGAAGGTACCGCTTTTTATTCTCGATACTCTCCCCGACCCTTTTATGTCTCGATATTTTTACTTTTACGATAGTATAGAGTTCCGGGAGAACGCAAAGAAAATCAAATCTAATGTTCCCCGGTGCTCTCGAGGTAGTCGTAAACTTTCTCAAAGCTTTCGCGATAAAAGTAAGAAAATCTGCCGATTAACTTTTTTCTTTTAAATATTATTTTTACATTGAACATTTCTTCATCAGAGATAGGTAATACACAGAGATGGTAATCGTTACAAATGTAACATGTAGAAATTAATTAAACTCAATTCGCTTACTTTTTTTTTCAAGATCATTGGTATTTTGCCAAGATAATAGAGATACCAAAGAGTACGTTATTATCTACCAACACGATGTTTAAGAATGATAAATAATTGTCATTAGCAGATTTTCTTGAAATAAAATCAACCCTCACTTGTGTTGAATTACAAATTTTATTACGTTTTTGTACAAACGTAATTTTCATTATAGCTAATATTTTGTCGGTATAAAAGAAACTCTGACAATAAGATAAAAGAGGAAAATGGGGGAAGAAACACAAGAAAAACTTGAAAAGTACTTACTTTTCCGAGTAGAACGCAGATTTCAATAAAGAAGTAGTCTTGATGTCTCTTAAACGAAGAAATAAAGCTACTCTTCTTGTTTCTTTTCAGTAGAACGGCGACGACAACGACGACGACGACGACGACGACGACGAAGAAGAAGAAGAAAGCAAGCACGATCGTCGTAAAAAAAACACGTAGCACAGTAAATATCCTTAATACGGTCACGTGACACACAGTAGAAACTAACCGGAACCACGAATCTCTAAATCTCTATTTCCTTCTATCTTTAATTTTGGTATTCTTCCTTTGTTTCAACCCTTTACACCTTCGCTGACACCCTTAGTCGTTGCACGAACAACAAAATTCTCAATAATGTCAATCGTTCATCCGTCTCTTTCGGCGAACGACGAACGACACTGCAGTACAAAGTTCTTCAACTCTTATTTTGTTGTCATACTCGTTGCTTCCATTTAATATAACTGTTCTTCTGACAATGTTGTCTTTTATAATGGGGACAAAATAATAAATATTATGAAAAACCAAGGTCTGTCGTATTGTGAAGCATTAGAAAAAGAAAAAAGGGGAAAAAAAGAAAAGTTTACATTCGCGATATGTTTTGAAATGGGGTTGAACGAAAGGAGAATGCTTTTTGAAAGATGCAAAAGAAGAAAAATGGAAAGAAAATAGAAAGAAAATAGAAGAATAGAAGGAAAGAGTAAAGTAAATTGTGGAAAGAGGGAAAAACAGATAAGAGGAGAGAAGGAGGGTGTAAAAAGAGATGGATGTATAATATACGCGGGGAAACGAGCGAGGCGACAGTCGCGTGGTATCGATTCGTGGTCGTGGAAAGCCGGTAGAGGCAGCCAAGAGAGCGAGAGAAAGAGAGAAAGCTTTTTCTTCGTTTTCCCTTCCCGTCCCTTTCCCTGCCCTTCCCCTCCCCACCCTTCCCTTCCCTTCCCTTCCCTTCCCCTCCCTTCCCTTCCCTTCTCTTCTCGGCAACGATCTTTTCTCTTCGTCTTTCTCTCTCTCTCTCTCTCTCTCTCTCTCTCTTTCTGTATCACACACGCACGCATACACACACGCACAGCATAACCCTCTTCGTCCCTCGATGCACCTTTTCTCTCTCGTCCGTTCTATCACACTCTGAATAAGAAGTTTTATTTTCTCTCTCTCTCTCTCTCTCTCCCTCTCTTCCTCCCTTGAATGAATTAAAGTCCTTTAAATAATATTATTACTAATATTATTATTATTATTATTATTATTATTATTATTATTATTATTATTATTNTTAAAGTCCTTTAAATAATATTATTACTAATATTATTATTATTATTATTATTATTATTATTATTATTATTATTATTATTATTATATCCTTCGAGAGGGATGCGAGTCGGTTGCAACGTCCCGCTAAGAAATGACAACTTTTTTCCCTTTCTTCTGCGTGTCCACGTTTATTATAATAAAGAAGAGATAATTAGGTAGGCTTATTCTAACAACACAAAGATTGTTATTTTATGCAATAAGACAATAGCAACAACGTGCGCGAGCAACACCGGTGCGTCCTTGCGTGCGTACGTGCCGGCAAGTAAAAAGCAACAGACACATCTCCTACGGACGTCCGGGTCGGACTGAGCGCTCGAACCGCGCCGAAGACGCACGGAGCTATCCGAGTTAGTGGGCCCCCACCATAAGGGTCCCTCTCGCGCCGCCGCTGCGATCTCTTCATCCCTACCCCGTCGACCACGAACACGCTTCCACCACCACCCTTCCGCCACCCTTCTGCCACCCTTTCCTTCATTTTCCCTCGAACACCAGCAACCCTACCACCAACGCAAGCATCGTCGTCGTCGTCGTCGTAGTCGTCGTCGTAGTCGTCGTCGTCTACGCCTCGACATCTACTTGGTATCTGCTTCTCTCTTGCTACCTTTCGTGCCGATCGCCTCTTCCTCACCCTCTCGCCCTCCCCAAACCACCCCCGAAACACCAGTCGGCCGAGGATTTAAGGCCCTCTCTCCTTCTCTCTTTCCCTACGCGGTGTTGCCAATTTAGCGGGAACGCCGCTCTTGACAGTGGATCAATCTTTTTGTTGATTTCGTTTTCCTGCAACACCTCTTCTACTTTTTTCACTAGTCTCTACATAAATGCAAACTTTTAAATCTATCGCGGAATATAGATCATTTTTTTCCATGGTGGTATTTTAGTACTTGATCGAAGGATCAACAATAAATTATTTTGTACAATATATTATATGGAGTAGGAGTCCGCTTACGTACGAGCGTACGAGTTCCTCGACTTCTCAATTTTAAAATCATTAAACGTTGAAATTGTCGAATGTTTTTTTGTTTTTGTTTTAACAACTTGGATGAAAACAGTGAATTGTTGAAGAATATAAATAATTCATGTAAATAATGAAACTAAAGAAAATCGATGCACTCGTTATTTTCATCGCTCTCGACGGTGTGCGTCGGGTTCTGTACAAAATACGCGCACGAATGGAACATCGAAGATATTCTAACAACGAGCTCGCGTTTCATCGTAGTAACAGGTAAACGTGTCAGGTTTTAAAAACCACGAGCGATTTGATGTATCGCAAAGCTCGTGCAAAGCTATACTTTAAATACGTGCCGATCGATTTTCAACGTTATTTGTAATTTATACAGTGCCGCGCGGATTTCCAAGTATCAGCATTTCGCTGTCGAAATCCGTTCTCACGTTTAGAGTTTTAACTTGTAATTAATTGTACGATGCATTACGTGGCATAATATATGTAATTTGTAATGCACACATTCGTAATGGGTAACACGATATCGTTCCCTGTTCAAGCGTTCGGGATGACTGTCGATTACTCGATTTATTTCGACGTAGGAGGATACTCAAACGGTTCGCGGAGGAAGGACCGAATTGTATATATCGTAACTAACTGATTTACAACGCGGAAAACGATAAATATTTAACTGCATGAAATAATGGAGCTCGAATATAACATATAAAATACGCGTATCACCATAAACATGAATTTTCCTATTGCTGTCGTTCAACAGATATTTTTTTAGATCAAATATTTCAACCTTAACGAAAGCAACGGCTTTAATATGTAATACGTCCTTACACGAAGCAAGATTCATTAATTTTCACAGGAAGATCCATCGAAAGAAAAAGAAAAAAAAGAAAAAAAAGAAAAAAAAGAAAAGAAAAGAAAAGCAAGGTGAAAAATAAACTCTCGGTGTCGTAATTCCGATTCTGGATAAGAATAAAACTGGACGAATCGAGAGGAAACGAATGAATCAATACCATACCTACTGTCGCAAGAAGCGACGTGATTTGAAAGGAGGCCTGAAGGTTCTTCGCAAAGCTCGTCTGGATCACAAAAGAAGTACGAGTCTTTCTTTAGAAGCAGAAGAAAAAGAAAAGGAAAAAATATAAGGGGAGAGAAGAGGGTGTAGTACGTCTACCGACACGAACCATTTCGAGTTATTTCATCAACGGCCGCCTTTATCGCTCGTAGAATCGGTGTATCTTCCTTGGGGCTGATCCTACCATCGATTCATGCGAAGTGGGTTAACTAGCTTGAGAGGGATGTAAAAGTGGATTAATGCGTGTCGACGTTAAAAGGAACGTCTCTCATTAGAGTAATGTGCGAATTATTAGTAAAGACTCCAAGATATAATCATTTCAGATCGAGCAAGATATCTAAAGATATTTGTATTTGCGGACAAAAAATTTATTTATATAAATAAAATCAAAATATCAAGTCTACGTGATCCGACGGCATTTTCATTATTAATTTTTCAACCGGGACAAAGTAGAATCGAATAGCATGATATACTTGGAAAATATATACGTATATATGTATAGAGAGAGAGAGAGAGAGCTTCTTTCATCTTATCTCGAAGCATCTGCCACGAATCGCTAAATTATAGTCCATTCTCGACATACCTTCTCGCAAGATACCTCTATCTAACCAATGAGAAATTCGCTTTTCCATGTTAACTTTTCTTGCTCTATCCCTTTTTTCGTAGTTCTCCTCGAGAAGAAATAACTCGTGATATTATTGGTCCAATCTTGAACGTTTTAAGAGTTATCGCGAAATGCCGATGACATGTTTCGTTATTAGGATTTTTATCTCCTTTTGATAATAAGTAAAGCAAAACGAAAGGGAGACTCGAGATGTTTCACTTATATGCGCGTAAATTATATACGACGAATGAATAAAAGAAAAAAAATAGAAAAAAAGTACTGAAAATCCGAGAAGGCGTAGATAAAGAACGAAGTATCTTTTAAATCTTTCTTTCTCTCTTTCTAATATTGTCACTGCTGTTCGTAGAGAGATTTTTTTCTTCGTCGTATTATCGAGTCGAATTTATTTTTCTCTAAAATCGATACTAATAAATGGACAGTTACATGCGCGTTAATATAATATAAAATTCATAATGAAACGTCTTTTTGTCAACGTACTACGTTAATTAATTAGAAGCTCTTTTCGTGAGTTAGATGACGTTGAAATAATCCAAGCAAAGTACATTTACATTCTCTATTAACAGGTTCCCTTAGGATCGGCTTTGTCGAAACTCTCTCTCGCTCTCTCTCTCTCTCTCTCTCTCTCTCTCTCTCTCTCTCTCTTTGGTTTTAGAGACATGACAGCAATGTCGCATATGCGTAATGTCAGATTGCCTGGACAAACGGTGCATCGTACATTTGCAACACATGCTCGCACGATCGTGTCAAATCGGAGATAATTAAACCAAAGATTATGCGGGATTGGATTATAATACTTGGTCTGGTATCTAGCGTTACTAATCAGTATCAAAGTAGTTTAAGCTCGGTCCGTTTCTAATCTTTGTGCGTATCTACATTATAAATGAAAACAAAATGTATATAGTAAGTAAAACAATGTTGATAGGATCGTAAGACTGGATAAAAATCGATTGACTAGGAAAGAGAAGGCGTTATATAGCGTTAAGGCGAATTCAAGTAGAGTCCAGTGTGTGCAGGAAGAGCGAAGGTTTTCGGTCGCGTTTGTTCCGGGTACGCCGCAACACGAGTTACGGATAATAACGGTGGGCTATCCCGGAGCCACCAAAGTCAAACCGCAAGCTCCATCGACATACGCTGCACGTACCGAGCATGCACATGCACGAGGGTACTCCTGTCGCGATTGGTATTGGTGTACGTTTCTCTCGTATATTGTGCATCTCGTTGCGACGAACGCGTATGTACAACGCGCAAGCACCCATGTCCCTATATATAAATATATACGTATATACGTACGTGTCACCTGTTTTACGTGTACGCCCGCATGTAGGTACTCTGTCTGCGTTCGTGCGTGCGTGCGTGCGTGCGTACGTGCGTGCGTGTGCTGCTTTTCTACGTATATGCATATGTATATATACCGCTAGTGTACACGAAGAATCACGAAGCGTGTTTGGTGCGCAAACGCGCGGAACACGAGCCGAAGGACATCGTGAACGAGCGCAATAAACTCGTAGCGCGTCACATAGGGACCCCGTATACACATCGAGAAGGAAACGTGTACTGTGCACGATTCCGATCGGTCGCGCGTAAACACACGTATATGCGCGCGATCGCAAACGTTTCAGCGCGTTCACTCCTAGATAGAGACGGCGATAGAAATTTATATGAAAAGAGAGACAGACGAACATGCAGACGAACATGCAGACGAACATACAGAGAGCTTACGTGGCTTCTCTATTTACCTTTACTGCATTCACACATATATAGATGCGCGTTAAATGCATTTGCGTGGTCAACTAGCATAAGACTGACTGTCCTTCCTATGTCTCTTCAACTTATCTGTCATAGTGTGTGCGTTAAAGCTTCGTTGGGATATAATTTATTTGACAGGACGAGTTTTAACTTACCTAAACGCATTATTAAATGAGTCCACGTATGCAAACGTAATATAATTTTCTACAATAGAAAAATAGAAAAATAATTTTCCATTTGATTTGCTAAAAGGAAGAATTTGTAAGAGAGTATAAAATCTATAGACATTATCTTTACCTTTATATAAGAAAAAATACTTACAAACTGTAGTATGCATATCGAAGAGACTCAGAACAAAAGATGCAAGGATAAATGTATAAACAACTTACAAGTTCTTCCCTTTATCCTGTACGTGACATAATTTTCCGTGACAAGATCGGCGATGTTTATCCATCGTGCGAGCTTGTATAGAGAGTGCACCAAGAGATTCCTTTAACCATGGCGCGCGCGTTCTCCTAGACGAGGTATCGATAATAATGTTTGTGTCGCGTTCAAAGAGAATGAAATTGCCTACTCCGTGAAGAGACGATACTACTTGATGCCTTTAAAGACGAGACCTCATAGAAATAGTTGTTCTTGCATTAGTGATTAAATTAAACCAATTCTAATTAATATTTTTAATATTTTTTTAAACGTTCTCATTTTCAAACGTAGAACATAACCGTATTTCCGTATCAAGAGAACGGGAACTCATCGAAAGGGTTAAACTATATTTCTAAACAGTGGTTCTAGCTAGTGATAGTTCCGTTACTGTTACAGTTATTATTGTTACTGTGCTGTTGATGACGATGAGAAGGAAGAGAGTACTTCTAAATGAGGGTAGTCCAGTTAGCGAGCTTTCTAGAAACAATGCATTATCGAGGGAACTCGATGATTTCGAGTACTCAAACTTGGAACTCCAGCTGACCTTTGGTCAAGCCTTACGAATCGACATTGAAACTGTAGCTTCGCTCCTTGTGTAGATAAAGTATTAGCACGTTATACAATGTTTAACCAATTCGAAGGGAAACGTAGACTTGTCAACGAACGCAAAGTTTCAAACTGAATTCTCTATCTTCTCTTTCTCTTTCTCTCTTCTATGTGCATATATATCTTTGTCCCTCTATCATTCCCTCTTCCCATCGACCTTTCCACCAGTGCATATAATACCGTAGCATCGTTCGCCGATTATGAACTGTGTAAGCGACGTAGAGAAGCGTTCTCCACCCCATAGAGTAAACTTGCACATATGTACACACACGCATAACGACGTCGGGAATGAGGTCGTTCGGAAAGTGGCGTATCCCATTAAATGATATCGTACTTCGAGTCCACCATCGGTGTACCACTGTTTCCTATTTCTCTTTCTCATTCTCTCTCTCTCTCTCTCTCTCTCTCTCTCTCTCTATTTATCTACCTATCTATCTATCCCTGTCTCTCGTTTTCTCTCTCTCTCTCTCTCTCTCTCTCTCTTTCTCTCTCTCTTTATCCTAGTCTCCGCAACCCTCGTTTCTCTTCAGCCTTGGCAAAGCGACGCCGGCTCCTCAGGGGGTTGCTAACTTCCGTGAACTTTTGAAAGAGATACGACCGATCGATAGAACCGCTGAAACAAAGGAGACGTTAAAACCTCGAAACGTTTAAAGCGACACCGATCGATCGATGGCTAAGATCGATTCGTAAATTTCTTACTGATCCTAAGAATTTCTCGCTAGAGAATTCATTAACATCGATTAAACTATTCTAGAGTTTCTTCCACCTTCTTCCTAGGTATTATCGATCAACGAAAATCTCTTTGAGATTTTATACCTTACACTCGGATATTCTCGCGGGAATGAAGATGAAATAGAAATAGGATGGCGCAATCTAAGTGAAAATTGAAGAAGAAGAAGAAGAAATAAATTCTTTTTAAAACTTTCGTCGAGAAAGGTACCCCTATATACGCGAGTATTTAATTTTCTATGGTAACCATATAATCAAATTTTAAAAGTCACCGGTTACTTCTCACATAACTTTTCAACTTTCTGACTACTTTTAATTTTTATATAAATGCAATTTATCGAGTTTATTACTTGACGATAAGATCTTCAAAATATCTAATAGAAGATACATAGATATTTTAAGAAAGGAGTAATTGGTATTATTTTATTTCAATAATTTATGGAGATTTTGTTAACTCTATTTGTCGAATAAATAATTACCTTATTCGTATATATATATATATATATATATATATATATAAATAATTAGTAAATAAATATCGATTTTTAGCGATACCGCGCGAGGTATATTAAAATTTTCATTTTACCTAGTAGAAGGAGTCTAAAGCGTCGAAAACGTTATTCTTAAGTGCACATCCTTTTAACGTCCTCCGCAACATAATTCGCGGTGAACTTTCCAATTTTGGTAGAACGAACGTTTTACTAGGTTGTAGGTATTACATAGACGACGTCCGCTTCTCATAGGGTGTGCCTATGTACACACACTCATGTTTAACGAGATCGAGAGTAAGATCGTTCGGTGGCGTATACCATTAATAGCACCCTTCCACAAGTCCACCAAGGAGAAACGACGTCTGGTCGTTTAGGTGATTTGCGAAGGAATACCACCGATAACTTCTTAAGGTGAAAGAGCCGATTAGCAGTAGCGTAGAAACACCGATACAAACGATAGCAAACTTTTCTTTTTCAAAACCGAGCCAAGGATCGACAATTTTTCTTTAATAAATCTTCCCATTCAATACTCGATTGGAACAATTATCAAATACGACAGATAGAGAGAGAGAGAGAGAGAGAGAGAGTTAAGCAAGAATAAAGGGTGAAAGTCATTCGCAACAAAGTACATCAACGATCTTGAGTAGCGTGTTAATTTACAAGGTAATTCAGACGACGTTACTTTTGCTTTTCGTAGCCCTTTTCTCCACTTAACCATCTACACCTACTCTCTCCTCGTCTTTCCTTTTCCTTTCTTCCTTCCTTCCTACGAAAATGGCGAAAGTTTCTTACGCCACTGCGAACCGGAGAATTAGTTTCTCGTTAACGAAGTTTACGCTTGTGCTTATAGCTCTCGTAGTACTAGGAGAGGTCCTAGCTGAGACATATTTATGGTCCTGTAGACGCAGGACACGCGTGTGTACTTGGAGAGTATTCTGTTATATCTATCTCCCTTTTTTTCTTTCTTCTGCGCTGAAAATAGGCTTTCCCTTTTCCTCTCCCTCACGCTCTCGCTCTGGTTTTTTTTCGTCACGTTCTTTTAGGGGCAGACAGGACGAAGTACCAGCGGATAAACGTCGAAAATATGTGCTCGCTGCTAAACACGGGGAACGCAGTTAACACCTGCTCCATCCCGTCGGAATTATCTACACCCTTCGAAGGCCCCAGGATGCGAGCGGTTGAATACACGCTGCATTTCACGCGACTCGCCCTTTGTTGACAATGAAACTCTAGAACTTCACCCCGATTCCTTTTCCTTTCCCCTTTTTTTTTTCTATTACCACCCGGGAGAGACTCTAATGCCTGTCAACGTGGAAGAGACGCATCGTGGTTATTCCATTCCAAATACAAATCTCTTTCCCTCAGGATAAATGCATGTTCGATTTTGTCTTCTTTCTTTTTTCTGCTATATTTAAAATAAATAAAAAGTGTTACTATACTATAATAGCGACAATAGACGTTTCACTAGTTTTACAATTTTTATCAAATTACTTTAACAATTTTCACATCTTGTACTCTCTTAAGGTAACTTTGAGTAATTGAAATTTGTTAAAAAAGATTCAATTGTTCGACATGAAATAAAAAAAAAAGAGAGAAAAAATATTAACCGACCTTTATCTCGCATAACGTAAAAGACGATAAACGATAGGAGTGAGGGTAACATTGAGAGGTAATACCCCTGTGTGTACCATGAAATACGATCGTTCTGTGCACAATTAGAACTGTGGACCGACCTCTCGTTCTATCAATTCTGAACGTAGCCATCCCATCCACATAGCATCCACTGCTATGTTTCTCCAAGGGATTCTCCGATAATCCTTAAATCGGATAGCCGATGCATACAGGATCTATTGTAGGTGAAAAAGCTTAAAAGGTACTTGCCATTGAGTGCCATTAGAAAAAGAAACAGGTGCTATGATCACCCTACGTAGGGCTCTTTTCGAGTCCTTTGTCGGTATTTGTGTATGCACACGTATTATATTATGAGTATTACAATTTAACACGCGCTTCTACAACATTAATTATATATCGTTTTTTATCTTTTTTTTTTGCTGTATCTAAAATTTCCTTTTATATATTTTCTTGTTACACTTCCTTTCTCTGGTCCGAGAAACAGTATGTTATATCTAAAGCAACTCGATCGAAGGTACGTCCACCACTTGTAACCGCTTATCTACGATCTCTCTCTCTCTTTTTTTTCAGCGAATATTTATTTTATTCATGAGCGAAGGAGCTACGCTACTATTACGATTTCCTTTTGTGCCGATTCTCTCTTTCTCTCTCTTCCTTTCGTTCTCGACACAATGCACGCGCGTTCTCTGTAATTCGGAAAATACTCACGAAAATGAGCCCAAAGGGTATAAAGAATTATTTATGACACTCTTAACAGCTTGCTCGTGCCACGCGTGCAAGGAAATTAGAAATGGTACTTTTACAAAATATTGTTTTAGGTATCCGTTCTGTGGTTACTCGTATCATTTTCAATGAAATTCATTATCTCCGTCGTGAAAACTAATAAAGAAAAGAAAAGAAAAGAAAAGAAAAGAAAAGAAAAGAAAAGAAAAATGAAAAAATAAATGATAAAAGATATAGGTAAAGTAGACACATCCTATTCGTATGTTTCGTTAAATGATAAATTAAAAGGAACGTTTGCAAGAAGTTAGTTATCTCTTAGAAACAGGAAACGGCAGGAGAGTAAATTTGATCGGTTCGTATTACGCTTGTGAAAAAGAAACAAGTAGCACGAAAATGATCTTCGTATCGACTGTAGTTTCTACTTGCAGCCCGGGTAAAGTCCGAATGGAATAGCTTGAATAATTAAACATTGGCAAGAAGGTACCTTCGTGCTTTTCGATCAACTCCTACTGCTTGATTATACGAAAGCTTTTCTTTCATTCTCTCTCTTTTTCTTTTTTTGGAAACGACCACGAGACAGAATTGGTCGAATTCATTGAAAAATACATAAATAAGTCTTATTTAAAACAGTATTTCTCTCTCTCTCTCTCTCTCTCTCTCTCTCTCTCTCCCTTTTTATTTCTTGACTCTTGGTCGTAGCAAATATTGATATATATATCCAACTAATTAAAGAACGTTTATTTCTTAAGTTAGAAGAACAACGAAAGTAGTAAGAACAACATGAGTTGGAATATCGATTCTTATCAAGGTGGAATAGAAGCAACTTTGACTATATTTTCACAATGAGAAACGTTCAGAAGAGAAGGAGAAGAAGGAGAAATTTGTGAAGGGCGGTAAGCAAAAAGGTCCATTGTGAAATGTCTGTCTCTCTTTCTGTCTATTTGTCTGTCTGTCTGTCTGTCGGTCTGTCTATCTGTTCGACGGTAGACAGACAGAGCGACAGAAGTAAAAGTGCTTCTCGAGTGGCGCACCCCCAGTTGGATTCATTAGTAAACTGAAGTAGCGCGCAGCGCGGCACTAAGGGCCTTTTGTACGAGGGTGCACCATTCGCTATAACTCTCCTTCCTTCAAACCCCTTTTCTCTACCTTCTACTAGCCTCGGCCTCCTTTGCTTTCTTCTGTCTTCTGTCTCTTTCTCTCTTTGACTTTTTCTTTATCTCACTCATCCTTTCCCTTTCCATACACATAGATACCTTTGCAAGTATCTTCGGCCTACCGACACGTCACTAATGTCGAATTGCTAATACTATAAGAATATCTAATATTCCTTTATATATAATACATTATCTAGATTTGTGAGAATTTATTTGAAATTCATTGATTTTCTCTCTGTATTTACAAAAATATTATAATAAAAAATTTCTCAAAATGAGAAATAAAAATAAAAATAGTTCATGTAAAATCACCGAAAGGATTGTAAAATACATATGACCGGTCGTTCTTTGGGAGGGTTTTGAACCATGAATGGCAAACGTTGCATGGAATTTTGAAAAGAGCGTAGAAAAAAGCGATCGATGAGAAACATAAACGAAAAGAAAGTCGATAAAAACAGAAATTTAAATAGAAAGGGATAGTTTGGTGGGGAAAGACAAAGGACGAAAGAAAGAAATAGTGAGAGAGAGAGAGAAAGGTCCAAATCACAGGGTGCGGTTGAAAAATCTCGACAACGCTGCAGGACAGACGAATAATTGTCACGAAATTACAGAACGATGGGAACATCGGCGACAATGGTGTTCGGTCCTCCCGATAAAGCCCGACAATTAATATTGCACTGCTTCGACGGCGCGCTCGGGGGCAGTTTTGAAGGGTGGTCATGCTAGTGGGCGAGGATAGCGCGAGAGAAGGGACAAGTGGGAGGGGGATAGGATGTAGGGTCAAACCAGCGAAAAGGGAACAGAAAGGGCAGATCGTACAACACGGTGCGCGTATACGCGATACCGACGCGTTCGCATTCGCGTTCGCATTCGCGTTCGCATTCGCGTTCGCGTATTGTGCGAAGATCCCAAATATTCAGCCGTGTATAGATTATACATAACGTGTGTTCCCTCCTCTTTCTCTCTCTCTCTCTCTTTCTATATATATATATAACATGTTCAATGTACATGCATGGATATATCCAGGAGCGTAAAGCGATATAATTCGCAAACTGCGTTCAGCAACATCGTCTGGACGAAAAGTCGATCAACGATTCGAACCTATCGATGAACGAATTTTTTACTATCGCAATACAGATGTATTTCTATAAATGTATATATATAACTTGTTTCTCGTAGTATTAACAATTTGTTGATTTTTGTTATATTCGACAAGAGGAACTATTGTATCTACCTGGAAAAAATATGAAAAGCCTCCAAAAGTTCGTTACATCGATTATGGAAAATATCTCCTTTTAATTAATATATTGGAAAAAAAGTACTGTGAAAATCTAGCCCGAGAGTGCACTCGTTAAACAAACAACAACGTGTAAATAGAGATTTTTTAACAACCGAGCTGATTTTTCCAATGTACCAACTACGATACCTCGTTAGTTGCTTTAATGCGAACGGATCAAGGACCGGATTTGCTTTCTCTCTTTCTCTCGCTCTCTCTCCCATGTTTCCAATTGTTTCTCCGGGCAAACCACCTGATTGTAATTTACGAGGAAAATCGTATTAACGCTGCGGCGAGACCGCGACGCGAAGTATAATATAACGATGCGCGGCACCAGGATGCGTTCGTTGCTGGAAGAGGAAAGATAATCGTTCGTGAACAGGATGACAAGAGCCGTTGTTCGCGCTTTCGCGGAACAAACCGACAACGACCGCTTTGATTTTCCTAAAAGAGATTCGACAACTGTTGTATCGTCGCTCCTATCATTACTTACATACCAATTTGATTATCGTATTATAAGTTCAATATACACGAATGAGAACAAAACTTCTACAAAATCATTCATTCATTTTAAATGCATTTATTGTTTGCGTTTTATACTTGTTACATACAAACTAAGTTTAACATCGAATAAATGTAAAAATCATCCGTAAAATCGTAATGCAACGTTAAATCCTAAAATTCATCGCGCAAAATCGCTTCGATGTGCACCGTTAGCGGATTATCTTCGACGAAATAAATAGAGTGAGTACGATAAAAAGGGAATTAATGGCTGCCGATGATCGTATTTGATTCCTCCTATCCATCGGCTAACAATAAACTAACAAGATATATGGCAAGCTTAAGAATGGGAATTATCCTGAAAGGAAATAAAACAAAATAAATAAATAAAGGAGCTTACGATGGTGGTAAATAAACAGGGACGTTTGATAAAAAAAAAAAAAAAAAAAAAAAACGAGAAAAAAGAAAAGTAGAAAAGAAACGATAAAAATGGGCAATGGCAAATCGTACTTTTGTTACACGGTATCTCTCGATTATTCTCTTCTCGTTATTCGCGTTTGAGTATCTTGAAATTTTTTTTTCCCCCCCAAATAGAATGATTCATCGAATTTTCAAGAGAACATCGTATAGTACTACAGTACTATATGAGTAGAGGATTTGTTAAGCCACGCAAGCGAGGAACACGTGAAAGCTGACACCTCGTTAAAACCGTCATTAATGTGCACAGCAGAGATATTAGTATCAATTCGTGTGGAACGAGTAGGACGTATGTACATGCACGTTCTACGTTTTACATATACATGTAACTATGTATATGTATATTACATAAAATAACTAAACTAACCAGTTAAAGTATAAAAGAAGATAGAATTACATACTTCAACAGGAAGAATGGAGGTTGATCAATCGGAAAATTTGTAAAAAGAAGCAAAAGAAAGAGAATAGTCGAGGACAAATATCACGTATCTGGTATCTATAAAATTTGAAGTAAGTTTTCGCGGCAATTCCATTGCCCACGGCATTCCCGTAAAAAGGTTTTATAAAGTATATAAACGATTCACGAGGCTGTTGGAAAAATTCCCGTATCGATCGATCGAATCGCGAGTACGCGCGCGCACGTGCTCAACTCGGTCCATTTGTCGTTTCTCTCTCTCTCTCTCTCTCTCTCTTTCTCTCTGGCCACATAGGAAATGTACGTTCGATCGTGATTGCACGACAATCGGGTTAACGTACGGCACCGTTCGGACGTATATCGTTATATACGAGGACGGAGTAATAAAACGTTCGCGAAACAATCAACGCGAGCGAAACGGTCAACGATGCGGCGACGGAGGCTACGCCACTGCGTCCAATAATTATCGGCTGTCGTCGGTAACCACTCGGCAATCGGCTAATTCCCTACGAAAAAGATACAAAAGTAGTATCATTGCCGTCGATTTTACGCGCTTGATTCCACCGATCGAGAATCGAACGTGATTTCGCATAACCAAGGGATGATAGTAAGCTAGACCCCCTCCAATCATATACTCAGTATGTGTAGATTGTTTCTACACATATACACATATATTGGTTTAAACATTCCATATCATTCCGATTAATCAAATGAAATCGGAGAGGGGCCAATTTTACTATCCCTTGGTTATGCGAAATTTGTTCGATTACTTTTTCCAAACTTGTTACATAGGTAGTAGTACATTTATAAAAATGTATGCAAGTATATTACGTATGTACAATATGTACAATCTAGTTTGATATCTTTCCGAAATTTAATCCGGATATGTCGTTATGTTGGAATTTTGATAAAAGCTTGTCGGCTGAAACGTTCTTGTCATTTTTCGTGGATCCTCATGGTATAGATATCGCATGGTGTACGTTGAAAGATTATATGATACGATATATATGTATAATAACAATATCAAATAACAAAAATGTCCAAGTAAAAGAGTTAATCTGAAAATACGATGGATGGATAAAAATCTTATAGGTGTACAACAAAGGGATGTATTTCAAAGTATAAACAAAAAATAGGTAAACTTTTTGGCATTTACAAAGCCAGCTCGTAGATAATGCGAGTATACGTACATATGTGTGTAGGATACTTACACAAGCACATGTATACAAATATTGTCTATCTATTTCGAAAGTGCTCCGATATGGGTGTCCTCGAGTAAACGAAAATTTGCTTTTCTCGTCGTGATGGAAAATAGAGAGTAAGAGAAAGAAGGAAGGAGAGAGAGAGAGAGAGAGAAAGAAAGACAGAAAGAAAGAAAGAAAGAAAAATAGAGGGTGTGTATGCGCATTGCGAGCCACGCGACTAGTTTCATGAATCTTTCATCGCGATCGGAATTTAAGATTTTCCTTGCGGCGTGCCGAGTTGTCGGCTGAGAAATCGCGGGTAGGAGGATCAAAGGTGCGAGAATATTCTTGCGGAAGGGAAAAAGTGAAGCCTTGACCTCCTTCCTTCGAGGTCTACGAAAGAGGAACGACTCTTTTCTTCCTTGACTTAACAGCAACGTTAGAAACGAGGCAAGAGAGGAAAGGGAGGAAAGAGAAAAAGGTAAGGACACGTTCGAGAGGTCGGGGGATAAAGATGAAGAAGAAGAAGAAGAAGAAGAAGAAGAAGAAGAAGATCGTTGGAGACTCCGAGTTTGAAAGAGAAAAAGAAGGAGAGAGAGAGAGAGAAAGAGACTCGAAGCAAGCGAGATTATGCAAATTGGCTTCGCCGGTACTCGAAGGAAGGTTCGTAAAGGCACGTCTTCGAGCCGGTATGGTAAACGTCGAAAAGGGTCGTACGAAGAGTCGTAAGGGCTCGTACAAAGAGGCACGAAATCCTTGGGAAAATGCTTCGCCAACCGTAATCGAGTCGCGGTTACGGACGTCAACGTACGTCGACTGCTTTTCTTCCTCTCTTCGAAGAACCGTCTTGAGTATATTCCTGAGACCTCCCAAAGAACGTTCTCTACCTCTTTATATCTCTCTATTGGCTAAATCCTAAGTCAAAGAACTCGCTTTACATACTATCTTGGACGAACCTGTTGTACGTTTTTCTTTTAATACCAGCCGATGGTACTAAACCGATGAACTTTTTTAACAAGGCTAATCTCCAATTCGATTATACCACATACAGCTTGTCTTGTATATTGACGAATCATTTGGTTTATCGAATCGCTGAGAAAGTTAGTATCAAGATTGAATTATCTTTGTAGTTCGATATCGATTTGAAATATTTGATAAGATCGAACGTCGATGCACCGTTTTTCAGAACGCAACGAAGAAAAGGAAATCCCTGAGAAAAGTATTCCGTTGGTCTGGTAATCGAGTTGCTCCAGCAGACGTTGCTTCGAGATAGCATCGATATAAAGGGACACACATAACCCATACCGCCCTTTTTCGCTTTCCTTTCTCTCTCTCTCTCTCTCTTCTTTATCTCGATCTACTATTTTTCTCGATATCTACCTTTTTCCACCCCGTAGAACAGTCGCGGGGGTGTAAAGCAATGTGAAAATCTCGCAAAAAATTTAATAAAGCCGCGAGATCGAGCAGCCTCCAGAGAGAGAGAGAGAGAGAGAGAGAGAGAGAATCCTTCTTGCGACCTATCATCCCATTGTTTCTTAATAAAAAGAGAGAGAGAGAGAGAGAGATAAAGAAATATATTATTTTTATTTTTCTCGACAACGTTGAAACTATCGAGAAACTATCGAAAAAGTATCGAAAAGAAAGGAAAATTTGTAAATTTGTGAGGTTTTTTTAATCGTTCAAACGATTTTATCATGGTTAAAATTAAAATAGACACGGAGGAAAATGTTGAAATGATCTCTACGCAAAACATCGTACCCGCTATCCATTAGGTTTGTTTTTTCTAGCGTTCGCTTTTATGGTAAAAGAAGGGGACAAAAAGTAGACGTATAAATAGACTAATTAATTATGTCCCGTTTTAGACTAAACACGCTATGGTAATAGAGAGTAAAGTAAGATAAAATAAAATGAAGAGAGAAGAGTTTTGGAATATAGAGGAGATCCTTTTCGGTGGCAGGAAATTTAATTCCCAGCACTTTGCACGAGTCATAAATACGGCGGCGGGGCGAGAAGCTCTTTTCCATCCTGACGGTCTCGTCGCGAGTCCATGACGAATTCACGTGTACATACATACTAAGGTACCTACGTGGTCAACAGTCGATGTAACCTAAAATGACTTGTCAACCGTGTTTCATTTTCTCTTGGCAATATTTCTACGTCCTCGGCTCAAACTCACTTTATTATGTACTATTCAGGAATGGACGTTTTGACATTCTACGAGAACTTGTTGTCAAGAACTGCTTATCTCTAAACTGCATAAATTTCCGATAACATTATTTTTTCTTCACACTAAAAAAAATGTCGATATTTTGTAAGATTTGATAAGTAATTGAATCAACGATTAGTTTGTTTCAAAAGTACTACAAAATGAACGAAGCTTTCAAATCTGTTAGTACCTCTCTATACATACTATAGTATATATACATACGTGTATTAGGGTGAATACGTAAAAAGAACAAGAGGAAAAGTAGTACGGAGGAACCTTTCAACCGGACTTACGCGACACCTGCGAGGTTTCAAGGATAATTCCTCGTTGCAGGATCTTCAGTGGCGCGTCGTAAAACATCGTAAAGCCCTCCTAGTGATCCCTGGGTGATCCTGCCAGGCACCACGTAGAAAAAGGGCTTGCGTCGGGATAGGTACGCGTTAAAACTCGTGGAGAACCACGCACGATTGCGTCTTTTTTCACTCACTAACGTAAACGTGTGCGTTTGACCGTGGTAATATCGAAGCCGGTAGTTAGTTTCTCGGAGCCGGTAATTTACGAGGCCCTCCTAAGTACACCGACGCGCACTTTCCTCGCGAATGTTCCACTTTCTCGATGAATTTTCCTCGATCGTGAGTTTCGTGAGCACTCCCACCCCTTACTTCGGGAATCTCCTGTCTAAGGCAGAAATTTTAATCTGCTTGCCGGAGGAACGTGAGATTTATGCGTGTTGAGATCAACCACCTAACACTTTCTCTTCTTTTTTTATACTACACTTCAAGTTTTTCATAACATTTGAGATAGTTTAATTGGATTTCATTGTTAAACGAGTCAAACGATTTCTTTCATTTTCTTTTCGTTGAAAATAGGAAAAATTGAATGAAAGGACACTCGCCGTAGGTGAATTTCATTTATTTACATAATCCTCGAGCGATAATATTTGTTCTACTTTTTCGAGTAGGTTTGTTCCACTTATCTCGGACTCTCCAATCCCCTTCCTCCCCCCCCCCTCACTCCACCATGTAGAAAATCCTACTTGAACGTTAACATTCTCTATCGCTTAGCCGAGCGAGCGAGCGAGCGAGCGAGCCGTTATCGCGCGACAGACTTTCCGCTTAGCAATTTTTCCGTCAAGTCGAATTGTTTGAGCACCCTACACGCATTTATTTCTTTTCTCTTCTCTGCCTTCCTGCCTCCCAACTACCACCCTCTCATTCACTCTTTTTCCGTTCTTCTCATTTTTTTCATATGCACACACACACACACACACACACACACATATACACAAGTCGTCGTTCGATACGACGACGTGCCGGATATTGAAGTTCTCGAGTGCAATACACGACGTATACATTGCCACGAGCACTCGAGAAGGAAATATTTCGTTTCTGAACCAATGAAAAGAGAAAGAGAAAAAGAGAACAAAAGAGAAAAATATTTCTATGATATCGATACATTAAATGTAATTGGCTAACAAAAACGTTATGATTATGAACGATTAAAAGCTTAAATTGATCATGGTTATGAAATCAATGTTAATGGTTTTTAATTGAAAATAAATAAGAGAGCATTTTTCTTTCGTAGAAGTTAGTATTCGTAGCGATCAAATCGTAAAGTTATCTCGAAAGAGTCTCCCGAAATCGATAAGCGCAAAAAGCAAAGAGAAATCGACCTCTCGAAATTCCGCTTGAACTCGTACACGTCGAACTCGTACGTATCCTCGCATGGTAGGGACACTTTTCGACAGGAGGTTTAATATTTTGCAATATGTCATAACGCCGCTGTCGCTTTCGCTCGTTCCTCGTATTCGAGTGAATTTCTCATCGGCGTACGACGACCAAAATCCATTTCGTATTCGTCCTATACCTTTACAACGTCACTCATTTTTACTCTTTCTCTCTCTTTTTCTCTCATTTATGTTTTTTCAAGAATAACACGAACCGTGACCGCTGCAAACGAATATCATACATTTCAAATTATAGTCAAGATCAAAATTTACAATGAAATTTAGTGTGTCGACATACACGTTATTATAAATGTGTATTTATATTTGCAGATATTTCTCGAGTCGATGACAAAACGTAAACAACCGATAACATAGGTATAATAGCCGAGCGTTCGACACGTTCCCGAGGTCTCCTCTACTAAGGTTACGTAGTAATGTACCTCGTATTCGCTTTCTATCTTTCAACGAGACAACATCAACGAAAATAACTTGTATTAAATTATTTAATCATTTTATTTCTAACGTTATCTTTTTGATTTTAATACTTTAAAAAGTTTTTCATTGCATAGAATGGTTTAAAAACTGGTTTATTTTTTATGTTACTCTTTATTGAGTTTGCTGATGCAATTACTGTTTCATTAGACTACTTTAAAGATTTTTAATTATTTTTTATACGTACATTACATACTTGATATGTAATATTGCAAGCAAATAGTTGCATACTTTGATCAATTTCACAAATATTTAATAACTTCAACTTTTAATTATGTCAATTCTCATAGATTATTAAATTATTTCTTTCTATTTAACATTGAATATTTTAGATAAACGTGTGCCCTGTCTTCAGAAGTGATTTACAGAAAATATTTTAATATAATCTTTAATATGTTTCAGATTTTTTATTTAATTTTATTTTATACATCGTCATCCTAAGGGTAGGATACCCATCCTGTATTCATCAACGAAGACTAAAAGTAAGTATATTTTACTATCAAACATTTCTATGATAATTTCAATTGATTTTTATTACAACAATGATATTAATTGTTCTTTTTCTTTTTCTGTTTCAGATTGCAATCGTGCGCGAAGCAATATATGTATCACCACGGGTCGGTGTCTTAAATCGAATGTGAAGTGACCGGGAGTGAAATTTGGTTCTTGCATTTGACTGCGTGCAATGCAGTCTTTGAATGAGTTGTAGAATCAGTGATCGAGCGAGTAATAAATTCAAATCAAACGCGAATTAGAGTCAGTGTTGTTCGTCATTTAATCAAATTTCGGTTTCGCGATAAGAAACTCACCTATAGTTTCTTATTTTCGTTTATAACGCGTTTTTAGATTCACGCGAGGTGCATCACCATGGTGCAATTGAGCTGCATCTCATTGGAATGCATTGTAAGTATTCATTTGTATTTACATTTTATTCAATTTTATTTTATATCATTTTGAATAATATTCCATGGTGATTCTCTTCCTTTCAAAGATGTTGGATGAATTCTTCGATGGATCTTCGATGGATCTTCTATCAGTGGCAAATCGAGTATCGTCTTCCATCGTCAGATTGCAATACTTGCTACGAAGTAGGAGTGTTTTGGAGCCATCGCAGAACTTCTTAAACCGTGAGTTTTTATTTAAGGTCTCTCCAGTGCTCAATCATGCCAAAGATGAACAGTCCCAATCGGCACGAGTTACTGATTGTAATTATTTGAATAAATTATTGACCAGCCATGAGTAATACCTTTTTAGATGTTTTTTGAATGATGTTAAAAATGATTTCAAAGTTTCAACAAAATTGAAAGGGGTCGGGGTCAAAAGTGGTCAATTTGACGTAGAATGCTCCATATTTATATATCTCCGTACATTTGTTAAATAAAGCTCATTTATTAAGATTATCAACGTGTTCGTAAATAAGTAGACGCTTAACGTTATATTCGACTCGCTTATTTTCCTGGAGAAATGTTGAATAATACGCTGCTCTTCTCATCGCTTTTATTTCTCCTCGAAATCGTATCTAGAAACGCAGTAATAAGAGGCATAGGTATAACGTAAAAGAGTAAGAGAGAGAGAGAGAGAGAGAGAGAGAGAGAGAGAGGAAATGAGTAGAAGGAGGAAAATCGAGAAAGCATGGGAATTACTTCTGAATTATGCGGACCGAGTTGAAGCATCGTCTGTGCTATGCTCAAGCCGTAATTGCGAACGGGTAGATTCGACCGTGCGTACCGTATGTACCATTCGCCCTTTCCTTCGTTCCTTCATTCGTTCATTCCTTCATTCGTTCATTCGTTCATGTGATTTCAGATTTACTTATGTACGTAGTATCTACATATGTAAATGCTGTATCTAAGTAGAAAAGAAGAAGAAGAAGAAGAAGAAGAAGAAGAGGAACCGTATAAAAAGAGTAAGAGAGAGAGAGAGAGAGAAAGATGGAAAGGTTGAAGAAGGTTGAAGAAGGTCGAACGTCTGGCTGCGAGGTCTAATCAGTAAATTTACCGCGGAAACTTCGCCGCGATATCTTTCTTCTTGGCAGGCGAAAGACCAGAATACGTAATTCTCTCCTTTCGCGATAGAGACAACGAGATAGATCGCGATAGAGTCTGAGAGATAGAAAGTGAAAGAGATAGAGAGAAGATCGGAGTGGAATGACGTATAAGAGTTGCCAGAAGAACGAAACGTTTCCGTTCGCGGGAAATAAAATTACGTGAACGAGTGGAGCTAGTACCTTTAATTCGCTATGATTAAACGCGAACGGAAGTCAAATTATAATTGCAATCGAGTAACAGAACAGACGAAGATCGGACGTTCTTTAATCGTCGAATCAACCCTAACAAATTTCTTTCAAAGTTTCATTTTTTTTTTCTTGTATTTTTATTTCGAGAAATATATTTAATGAAAAAGATCACTTTTAGATACCTACATACCTGGTGCTAATGATACTCGTTCGAATGACCGATAAAAACATCAATGCCATTGTCGTCTTCGGTGCAAATGGAAATATTATAAAAGCTTTCATAGCGAGAAAAGACGAATCACCTTCTTGAAAAATACGATCGATCGTCGTACGATCATGCGCGACCGACTCCAGGAGGAAGAAACTCGTGAGAAAAACACGTTATATTTACACCTTCTTTCCGTGAAAAGAAAGAAAGAAAGAAAGAAGAAAAAAGTAATAAAAAAGAAAATAGAAAAAAAATCTATTTGTATCGTTCCAGACGATCCATGCCATAAATACATACCTGCGTTCTTGCGTACAGGAAAGATGATAGCTCGACGTTTCGATGAAAGAGAGAGGGAGAAAAAAAGAGGAGAGAGAAGAAAGAAAGATATATATATATTTATAAAAAGAGAAAGATAGATAGATAGATATAGAGAAGCATGGATGTGGGAAGAGAGAAAAGAAAAAGAGACAGTTCGGAAACATCCCTCGACGACGCTTTTAGGACGTGCCACCGCCCCCTTTAACATTTTCTTTTTATTTCCTTTCTATTTTTATCCTCGAAAAAGGCATAAGTTCTATACGTACAAGTATCGAAACGTTGTTCAAATTTAGGTGTAAGAAAAGAAAGTAGAAGGGGAAATGATCCATCTTTCTCTCTCTCTCTCTCTTTTCTTGAAGAGAAATGAACGTAATAGAAAAGGGTGTCCCGTATATTATTCCTCGTTCCAGCTTCCATCCCATTTAGGAGCGAGCTACACCGAAATAATGTTTACGTACACGCGCGTACAGGTCACGCACGTCCACTCGACCATTAGTCCTGTACTCAGGAGGTGGTTGCTCAGTGGTGGTTGCTCAGTGGTGGCTGCTCAGTGGTGGTTGCTCAGTGGTGGCTACTCCAGTCGGTCACGCACGACCGTTTGCGCCTCCAAAAGAGTTTCATACTAATTCGCACGCGAACGCCAGACTACAGCGAGACAATTATTTCTAACTGAAACTAACGATTTTTCTATTATTTTATTTTTACTATCTTTTATTTGTGACGCAGCGTATTTTAGATACGCTGGCTCATTTCTTTGACTAGATAGCTTTTAAAAATATTATTGGAAAATGATTTCATTAATGTAATCTACAAAATTGCACACTTTTAGAGATATTATATTATTATAGATTATTAATATTAACAAAATTGGAATATAAGCAAATATTGTCTCGGGTGGCAAACAGAGTAGAGCTATACGAGCTGCATTTTGCCTGCTGTTAGTTTGTACTATGCATATTAAAAAAAGGACCAATCATATACATACGTATGCCATATTTTAGAGCAATTAAAAACAGTTCGTTCATTTTTCGAAGCTATATCAAATTAAATTAGTTTCATAATGAAATTATTTTTATTCTCCAAAAAATTATAAATAGAGTCAAGAGATATTAGATTATTAGTTATATTTTTATATAGTAGGATGGATACACGTGTCTACGTAATAGATGTAATTTCTTAAATGTAACTAAAAAAGAAATACAAAAAAGTATATATTCTATTAGATACATTCATATTGCTTTAATATACTTAATAGAGAATATAGAAGAAAAAAGCCACATAAATTTATTTCCTCTACGATACGCGCAAACACACATATACATGTATACGCGTATGTACGTATATTTATATGGCTGCACGTGTCGTATAGAAAATAAATTTCTAGTCGTTTACCAAAGTACTTCTACGATCTGCTCTTGCTTCGATCGTCGTAATTTCGAAACATTGAGATACAGAACAGCATCCGGGCCTCTCACTCTCTTTCTCGCCACGGGTAGTTTCCCTTCCGACTCGGCGTGATCACGAAGAAAGATGTGCATCGATTTACCAAATGGCACCAACAATTTTTATACTACTCTATAGAGATTGAGGTATGATCTATCGTTCGGATGTTATTTTCCTAATATTCAAGCTTTTAGTTACTAGCCAAATTTTTAAACGTACTAATTTTCTAAATATAACGAAATATTTCAAAATTATAGTTTATCTATTATTTACAGGTGTTTGATTTCACAATCGATTATTATATATATAAAAAATAAGAAAACTACACAATAACTTTTAATTGGCTAGAAAGTACTCATTAAATTTATTAGCTAATTTACATGTGTAACATTGCTAATATTTATCCGCGTTCTATCGTATAATTTGTTTACACGGTAAACAATAAACTTCGGTTATAGACGTTGTAAAATACATTCATTGTATGCTGTTGCTGCTGTTGCTGCTGCTGTTGATGTTGTTTTTAATGAAATTCAAAAATTGCCCTACAAGAGAAAAGTGAAATTCAAAGCTATTGAGAAAATTCATCACGATCCGATCGGTTCGATCGAATTCAGTTGTTCGCCCATAATTACGAAATCCCGAACATATGTCGAGAAGGAGGATGAGGAAGTGAAAACATTTGGAAGAGGGAGAGAACATAATCGTGAAATTAAACCATAAATCAGTAAATTGTTTCTCGCAATGAGAGTCGATTAATGTTCCGCTGGTAAAACCGTCTCGAAGAGAAAAACGAGGAAAATTCGTTCGATTCACTTTTTCCACCTCCTAAATCCCTCCCTCCCTCTCTCCCTCCCTCTCTCCCTCCCTTCTTCTTTCTTCTATTTCTAACGAGATTGCTTTGGTGGATTTTCATCGTGCTTACAAAATGCTCGTGCTCTCGCGGAGGGAGATAAATCGGGATCTTTTGAGAATAAGGGATAGTAGGACGTAGGAAAAGATAGAAAGAGAGAAAAATAAATTACACGAAAAGCCAAATTTCGTTCCACGCATTTGTCGTTCTCATCGGTTCTCATCGGTTCTCATCGAAAACAGTTACCTAGCGCCTTCATATTTGGCACATATCGATTTTCGACTTTACTTATACAATTGGCAACATATTGCGGCCTTATTTGCACCCCAAGCCTTAACCTATGGAGGGTCACTCAGCCGCAAAAACTCAACGGCACGTGAAATACAAAAATAATTTAACGTCCCACCTTGTCCCCGTCTCCGATCGTACTAAACTTTTGTAAACGTTATTTTCTTATGGACAGCTGACTCCTTACCTTTATTCTCTTTTTATCTGTTTTATTCTTCAAGAGGTAACATCTTCTCCTTTTTAACTCTTCTCCAATTGAAGTTTATCTCGACGAAGATGATCTCATGAATATGAAGGAAACCTAAAAGCAATTTTCTAAAATGAAATCCAAGTTTTTGATCAATTCTATAACATTAAACGAATAACTCTTGTATATTTGTATATTGTATCTCGAATGTAGGAATTTTTTCATGTGAGATCAGGTAAACATATCAATTTGGAAATATATAAAAGATATTGAAATATTGGAAAAATGTATATAGGATTGATTCTAAAAAAATAATATAAAATACAAATAAATGTTTTATTTAACGTAAGCGTTGTATGACGGACATAACAATATACAGTACGATATTCGCTGAATTTCATACAGTTTTATCATTGAAATTAATTATGAAATGGTTAAAAACAGATACTGAGGATAAACAATAATAAAATCATTTATATTTCAATATGCTTATTTGACCTCTTAAATGAATAATGCTGACTTGTTATTGCAATTATGAATTATTTATAATTGAACATTAAACTTAATATTTGTGATTAATGATTATTTATGAATCTTAAAATAATGATTATTTGTGTGTTAGATTTAATAATGAAGCAATCTATTGAACATTGAACCGTAAATAATAGGATAATGAAGAACGATTGAAAATACAAAAGAGAAAGACGCGAAATGTCTCGATCTTGCTTTTCCCTTTTAAATCCGCGTTTGTATACGCTCAATGCTCACTTGACAATCAACTGGCAAAGTGGTTGGTGACGAGGTCGACGACAAAGCCGAAGAAAAGTGAAAATAAATGGCGATCGTCGAGGACCGAGTTTAAAGCTTCATTCAGATTGCTCAGTGAATTCGAAATCGTCCTATTATCGTCCGTTTCGTTATTGCATTTCAAAAGGATATAGAAAGTGAAGCAGTGGAATGTAATAAGATGAGAAATGAACATTCACTCTTCCTAAGAAATTATTTATTTACTGATTATTAAAATAACTCGAATCCTTTATACAGATTATGATTGATTCTCACGTTCATTGTTCTTGCTAATCGTAAAAACGTAATAACAATAATTACAAATTAATTACTTTCCACAAAAGTTCTTTGATGAAAAATCTAATATCGTTTAGCATCCTAAACTTGTTCTTTGAGTGAGCTTCCCTTTTTTTATTTTTTCAATTTACACTAGCAAGAACGAATAGGAGAATTTACGTCAAGGGTAAGTCCAATTATCTCCCTTTTCTTTTACCCCTTTTACCAATTTAACTTTAATTTCCCCATTTAATTATTTGAAGTTTGGAACGATCATAAGGTGAGACGATAATTGACTGGAAAAGGTCCACCTAGGCAAAACTCGTCATTACGAATTTCTCGGAGTAACGTCGACGAATGAACGAAGTCTCTCAGTTTTGCCCTTTCTCTACGATTTTACGACCCTTTGGAGAAAATGATCGCACTAATTTGACGGTCACATACCGACCCTTTTCGAAATAGTCACGTCGCCAAGCCACTCTCTTTCCCTCTATTTTTCGATAAAATCTCAAAGCGTCAAATTAACAAGCAGGAAAAAATAAAGTAGCTTAAACGAAACTTGTCTACGAATGAGTATTTCTCTCAATCTACAAACTGTCCGTTCGTTCTTTTACTTTCATTTATGAAGTCAAAAGCAAACGTAAACATTTGAACGATGGTAAGAAGAAAAGATGAGAAAGGGCTTGACGGGGGAGAATCGAGACAGGCTGCAGAGTAATTGTAATTAATTGCCTTTACATTTGCGAAAGCGAGAAATGAAAAAGAGCGAGACTTTAGAGACGTTCGAATTAATGCGAAATGAGTATGCGAAACTTATATAATATCGTCGTTAATGGAGTTTTCGCGATGCAATTCGTGAAAAGTTTATGTGCACTAAGATTCTCGCATTCTCTCGTTATAGTTGAGTAGAGAAGGCAATGGTATGACAGGTGCTGCGTTAAAAGTGCTGCAGAAAGAAAAGAAAAGAAAGAAAGAAAGAAAGAAAGAAAGAAAGAAAGAAAGAAAGAAAGAAGGAAAAAAGAGAGAGTGAGTGAGCGATATACCTTGAGCACAATTAAATTAAATGGCACTCGGGTGCGCGGTTCTTACGTTATAATCGTCGTTTTAATAGCAACGGTAATTAAACCGAGCGTAATTGATTTACGCATACTCTTTTCCGCGGGTAGTAAACAGAATTTGAAAGGGCGTTGAATGGGGTGGAAAAGGGTAAGGTTCGAATTAAAACGGACAATGCAACGTTTACTTTATTTCACTCGCGTTAGATATTTTACATCTTCTCAATCACCTTTTTCTTACTCCCTTCATCTAATACCCAAACAAAAATATATCCGTATATATGTATACCAGTAGCTCTTGCCGATTAGGACCTTTCATCCTCGACATAATTGAGCACCAGAGGGACTTCAAATTTATTCACTCACTCGTTATATCACATATATGTGGCATTTTAAAATTAAAATGACGCATTTATGGAATATATAAACAGTTAGTATTAGAAGTTCTGCGATGGCTCCGAAACACTCCTACTTTGTAGAAAATAGATTAGCTGCATCAATCGTCAAGAGCCATAAGAGAATTCCTTGATGATTTTCCTTGACGATGCACTCGCGTGAATCTAATAACGCAAATAACGCAAATAACGCGAAATTGTAAACGTAGGATAAAGTTTACACAAGCGACGGACGGACTTTAAACTAACGAATGGTAGAAAGACAAAAATAAATGGAATAAAAATTGATTAACTAAATAATAAATTCCAATATATTCGATTGATAACGTAGACAGATACATACACAGCATTTGCACATTATTTCTTCAATAAAATAAACTTTAGATATAATCTCTTTACGCGCGTTCGAATGACGTTTAAAACGAACTATTTTCTTTTTCTTTCATCTGTATTTTTGTATTTTTGTATTTTTTTATAATAATTTTTTGTTCAGAGAATAACAAGATCGTCACAGTAAGCGTCGCTTGTTTTACAATGAAAAGACCTTATCAATTGTACGTAGCAACATTTACAATTCAAACGAAATGTTGCTGATTGACAATTGGTCGTTGAGTTAACGATAACAAGCCGACTATTAAGTTACCCACGCACGTGTCGTGTATGTCGCGTTATAGAATGTCCTCGCGAAGAAGACGTCATAGAATTTAAGAGGAGCCAATCGTGTGACGCATTTTCTTGCCACTCTGTAAAAGAGCCCTCCAAACGGATGTCTTTGTTAACACCTCTTTTTTCGATTGATCTTTATCGTTATCTCTGTCATAAATCGTCTCCAAACGATGATTAAAACCAAATACGAATAAACAATAAATAACTAACAGCTGTTGCATTTAACATACATCGATTAAAAGCATCAAAGCTTAAAAGAGGATTTCACAAGCGCTTTTTTTTTTTTTACATACAATCGTCGATTTTTGCATATTTTTCAATGATCTTTTCAATAATCCTTATTCTTCTATATCGTTTTTCTCGTTCTTTAATATAAATTAATCACAAACATCTATGACCCGTTTATTGCACAGTCACGGTATCATCATTATAACTAGAGGAAACAACGTGTTACGTTAGTGATAGGAGAGACTCGTGACAGAGATATATATATATAATTAGGTGTATATACATAGATAGATATATATATATATGTTGCTTTCATATTGGTCAATTTAATAATTGTCTTCTTTTTCTATCTCTCTGAATTTCGATGTAATACCCTGTATTACTCTTTAGTTAAGTCGATTATCAATAATAGATATATCATCGACCGGACGTAGAGATTTTTCTAGTATATCGGTGTGGCCAGAGATAAGTTCTTTCAATAAAATATCTTCGTACATAAAAGGATTAAAGAACATCGAATAGCGAATTATAACTACGAAAGATAGGAAAGTAATAAGAGCATGATAGATCAGTTCGATCATTCGTCGAACCTAATTCATCGCGAACGTGTCTCGTAAGGAATAATAGTATTATTTCTACGTATATATGTATGTATGTATATTAGGTACAAAGTATGTACCTTTTTATATCACGACACTTAACATATTATCAAGTATATATGTCGTAAGTATAATCGAATTACTTTTTTGAGTAGCACTTGATTTTCCATGCTTTCTAGAAACTGATTCACTTTTATATCGGAAAAGCACCTTTCGTGAATTATCGCACAAGTCTTCGGAATTTAATTATCGTACAATATACATAATATGTATTTATGCGTGTATAGTGTATATATATATATATAGATATATAATATATCTTTCTCTAAACGTGACAACGTATATAGGTATATATAATATATATGTATTATAGTTATAAGTATATATCAGAACTTTGTTTAGTCTCTTGCCGACCAGTCAGGATAAAAATCTGTCCGAAAGATATTTCATTACTACGTATATGTATATATATATAATATGTATGAATATATATATATATATTTAGTATACATTTTCTCTAAGAATGTATTTTTTCACACTAACGAGTCAACTACATACGATACAGTAAGGTTCTGTTTTTTTTTTCACTTTTTATCCAAACTTAATAAGACATATTCCTTCATTTCTAGATTTTGGAAATAACAATTTTCTTTACTTTTTTTTTTGTCTTTTTCTTTTTCAGCGAACAACATATTCGCTATTTATTATTATACTTTCCACGGTTCTTCCGTTGCGCTAAAGATATATGAAAAAACCAAATTTTCGTTTGGAACTTTTGTCAAAATTACAAAGATTATATCATCGGTGTAAAGGCATCTATGAATGAATGTCCTTTAGGCCGGCACAGTCAATTTCTTTTCTTTTTTTTTTTTATCGAGGAATTAATATTTTCTATTTATTTTAACGAGTCTGTAAGAAAAGGAACGATCCTTTATCATCGTTTTTTATCATTACTTTTTTCTTTTTTTTTTTTTTTGGTAATCGCAAGTCACGAAGAAAAATGTACGATAACAAATTCTTACGAAGGAACTGTACGTACACCCTGTTCAAAAGATTACATTGTTCGCAATAGTAAAGATAACTATGAGAATGCTTTCCTTTGTTTCTTAAAAGAAAAAATCTTGTATCATTTCTATGGAAAAAAAAAAATAAGATTAAAGAGGAAAAGAAGGCAATCTCTCTTGAAATGTCGCTTAAATCGAATCAGTCAAACAGAGCGTACATTTAATATTACAACAGTGATCGAAGTAATCGGTAGATTTTTCTATTTCTTTCTTTTTTTTTTTTTTTTTTATATATAGCTCTTCGTTATATACTGCTCATAGTCGGACATGATATTCTCTCGTACAGATTTGAATCGATATAGAAATTTATAGAATATATTCTCTTTATATATTGCTTTCCTTTTCTCTCAACGCAACGAAAGTACTGTCAACTTCAATATATTAACAATATGTTAAATCTCTCTTACTAATATTAACAATCTTTAAATATATATATATATGTGTACATATATATATATATATATGTGTGTGTGTATATGTACGTAAACGTGATTGTATATACGTATGTATATATACGTAAACATCGTTCTATATTATATTACTAATTTGCACTATCCCACTAATAAAAGACTATTTGTAGTGATTTTACTCCCCTTCACTCCTTTTCCCTCTCTTTCTCTTTCGTTTTTTTTTTCTTTCTTTAAATAGGATCGTTGTTATTAATATTCCGTCTTATGTGAACCCTTATCGTGACATACGACGTGAACCAGCCTCAAGTTCTTCAAAGTAAAAAGATTTTCATAAATATCATATATGTCTTTCTCGTTTACCGTGTCTTGAAGTGACATACTAAGAAGCCTTGGCACGAGGGTCCGCGATCGTTCGATTCTGTAAATAACAACAAGCGAAAAACGGTTTTTATTATAATATTATAGTTAGATAGTGGAAAAAGGTTGACTATAATAGAACGGTATTTTCAAGTTCTATTTGAACCATCACTGTCCTTGCATCCGATATATCGGCTTTACGAGATATCACCGTGAAACATAAAAACGATAATATTCTTGTAGAACTTTATCCTTCGTTTTTATTACGTCAGATTTTCTCGCCTTCAAGTTTATTTTCAAAAAATTGTCAAATCGATTCGCATAAATTTACATCAAAAACGTTAGGAAAAAAATGAAATGTACGAAGGATTACTGTACACGTGTTTCTATACGATAAAACATGACAAGTTGACACGTATGTATTAAATTGTAGTAAAAGCTTAATGAGAGCACATTATAAAGGAGAAGAGAGTATATACTCGTATGTATGGAGTGTGTGTCCTTGGCACTGTAAAATAAAAAAAAGAAAGAAAAGAACGTAATGCGTCATCGGCATTGAACGCGTTAACTCATGTACAACACACCTTGAAAACGCTTTGGTAAATGCATTTTATCGATAACCTATGTATATTGATTTATACATATGTATACACATGTATTATAATAAGCACCTATCGTAGTGCCCTCAAAAGATAAAAGATTCAAATGATTTTCGTTATCGAAATATTTGAATAAATATTTTCTTTCATTAATACTTACTTTGATAAATAATTTGTCAAACTTTTGATAGGAAATAGATGAAACAAATGAAATATACTCTTACTTGTGATCCAAATTCCACGTGGAAAATAGGACAAGTTCCTCCCTCGATCTGTAAGGATTGATCCTGTGTCTCGATCCATAAGCACATTCGTTTGCGTTCCATACTCCTTCACATCTAAATTCTCCCTTGCGATCGCAAATAGCTTTCTGTTCTTCTACTTTTCGAAGTTTAATCCTAAAAGGACATTCCTCCTCATTTCCATCGTCCTGTTTTCTCTCGACCGATACTTTGGTGATTTTTCTCGCGTCTACTTCGTCATTCTTCAAATTATCCTCGATTCTTCTGACATTTCCGAATAAACGAAAATGCGTGCTATCGTCTAAATGACTCAATTTGCATGGACAATGATCGTAACAATTTGAAGAATCTACTTCATCGAAATGTTTTTCCGTTTCGTTTGAGTCCTTTGATGCTCGACTTCTATCGAAATAATAACCGAAATAATGATCCTCTTTTAATTGCAATTTGAAGAAGGCTATGGTCTGTAATAATTGCTGTCGAGCTTTTCGATCATTTAAATATATATCCGAGGATCTTATCTGATCGATCGTCTTATACAAATATCCTCGTATCCTATCTTGACATCGTCGATGCATATAAGCTTCCTGTAAACAACAAATTTCATCTTTAATGCAATAATACATTTGCGATAAAATAACATCCTTGATGTGTTGAGATATTATTTAAAAATTGTCTTAATTTGACGACATCGCGAGTGGATATTTTTAAGCTCGAAAGAAAGAATTAGCTACACGCGATATAATAGACATACATAGATGTTCCATAAGTTTCAGCAGACGAAAAGTTTTCTCAGAGGCCTCAGCACATTATCGGAAAACAGAGGAGCCCAAACACAGAAGCTACGGTATTAACCTACTTAGAATTCTTGATCGAAAATCGACTTAAGAACGATCTACTGGAAACGTCACGCGTTCAGCTTGAATATCCTTCCTTTGAAATCGGGCCACGTATCAACGAATAGCTCCATTCTGAAGCAGCTGTTCTCTTTTGAAACGTTCTTTTGATGTTCTTCCTTTTGCATGCTACAAAAATACGCTTCCGAGTCTTTTCCGAGTCTTTTCCTTCGGTATTTTCTCTTCAATATATTATAATATAAAATATTAAGACAAGCATGACTCATTTTTATTTAGTCGAACGATGATCAAATATTGAATGTAAGAAAATGTCAAGAAGTACTATCTTCGTATATTGTAGGAAATTTTCTAAATGAGATTACCGGTCCGGAGATGGTAGTGACATTTTAATAATAGTTAGAAGAATCTCTCGGTCGGGCACGCGCGCGTTGCATGTGTGCATGTGTGACTTTGAAAGTACCATAATTCGTAATAAAGTGACAGAGAGAGAGAGAGAGAGAGAAAGAGTGAGAGTGAAAGTGAAAGGATACGTATGGATGCGTAGGTGTATTAGAAACACATGACAAAGTGACAGCACCATATGCGATTCATCGCCAAGAGGGACAGAGATAACGAGTTAATTAATTACATGAACCAAGCAGATAGAGCTTCCGAGATTACAGGGAGAAACGAGGCAAGCGATAAGTGGGACGTTGAAACTCTCAAAGTGTAATACGAAACTAGACGTTAATTAACCCTCGCGATATCGTGAAATTGACACGATTTCCGCACATATTCGATCGGCTCATTTCGTAGATAACTTAGAATCCTGAGTACCAATTGAAGATTTCTCACATAGAACTCGCGGATGGATATTTCATCGTATTCGAATATATTATACATTAATTAATCTTGTTATGTTGCAAGCTAGTTATTAAATAAGTTATTTTATTACTAATATTATTATATAATATTTTATAGAAATAGTCAAGTTATAACGAATTTATGAACACTTTCGTGTTATCTTAACTATACGTATTCGAAAGGATGTTGTTACTTAAGACAAATGGATAGAAATAGTTGAAGCGTATCACTCAAAGTATCTCCAAGTAATTTCCTTGTAACTTACCTTACTGGTATAATTAGTCTCTAGTCCACGAAACCACTCGGAATGTTCCTCTCTTAAGCTGCACGTTGTCTTGGAGTCATCCACGTTCAAGGCATTGTTCAAAACGGCGATCTTGTTCTTAAGATTCTCTGTTAGAAATTGCGTCACTTTGTCACCGGCAGTAATATATTCGATATTCACGCGACGCAAAGTGTCATACAGAAGATCAGCATCTACGATAAACGATTATTACTGTACAATCATTAAAACTAATTTTTGTATCATTAATATTCAAAGTGATTCAACCAACCGGATAAAACCTTCTCTCCTGGTTTCTGCAAGATCAAGGTTGTTTGCGGTTCCAACGTATGAAAATAATCCTCGTCTACCAAGGATCCGTCAAGAAGAAAGACGTTAACCTCGGCCAGATCGTTTGTTATCTAAAAAAAAAAAGAACGCCCACGTGTCATCGCATAATCGATTTTCTTCTTCAGGCTTACACGTAGACTAAAATAAACCGGAATATATAATATTTTGTTCTCTCTCCTTCACATCAAGAAGCTATCACTCGAAAGAAATTTATTCTTACTTATTATTTATTATTAATCGAGCGTAGGATAATAATAAGAAAAAAAATCCCTTTGAACATTGTAAACAATTTTAATACGCAATATGTTCCACTTTGTAAAAAAGTCAGAATTGATCAAAAGAAAGTTAGAAAATAATTCGAAGATGAGAATTTTCTGAATAAAAGATAAATGCGGTAAAAAGGGCGATAAGAAAAGTAGCTCGAAGAAAAGTAGCTTGAAGAAAAGTATGAATCTGCAACGGAAGTAGAGGATTGGTACAGTGCCGAGACGAAGACACGACCTTGGCATTGGGGTTGCTCTCTCTGTCCCTGGCCCGGATGGTTCGATAAAGCTACATGCTGCAGGCCAATAGGATTCGTTTCCAAGGTCATACTGCAAACGGATTAATCTATCTGCAAAACGTTACGCTCTTTTTCTAATCCTTCCTATTAAGATTAGGTATCCTTTGAAGAGACAAATGTAAATCGCGATGGAAATAGAACAAGAATGAAGAGAAACTATTTGAGTCTACTAAAGGAGTGAGATTTTAGTCGCAATAGAATCGAATCGAATCGAACGGATCAGCCGCATTGAAATTTCTAATCGTGTCCGCAACTCCTGAATAGAATTAGAAGTACTCTGGTGGTACCTTCCTATCAAGCTATCTGATCAAAGTACTTCCTTTTCCTTCTTTTTTTTTTCAAGTTCTTTTTTTTTATATAGATATATATAGAAATACTTTTACAAGATTACTGAATCCAAATTTTGTGTTTAAGAATATATATAAATAAATAAATTGAATTGTTATATATTATAATTATATTATTCCATATTTTGTTGAAAATAACGAAGAAGATCCATCGTGTGAATTTATTTGAAAATGATACCCTGTCAATATCATGCATTGCTGATAAATCGTATAGTACTTTTTCGAATATATTCATTAACAGCTGGTTTTCTTTCTTTCTCTCTCTCTCTCTCTTTATCCCTTTTTTATATTTTAAAACAAACGATAGCATGGAAATTCAAAAATATGCAATGAAATATTGTTATCGACGGTAGCAACATGAAATTGGAGCTTTTTTCTCTCTCTCTCTCTCTCTCTCTCGAACATTGCATATTATCAAATTACGTGTTATTAAGACCTCGAATTTGATAACTTTTAATGGGGTTCGAGTAAGTGGAATAGTTAATGTAATTATCGCTAAGAGTCATCTCACTTTATATCTTCTTCGTAGATAAATGACAAGTAAACTCGCAAGAAATTTATTTCATTTTCAAGCGTGTACTTTTAATGATAAGAAGAGTAAAAGAGAACAAAATCTCTATGAGATTTATGTTATACGTAGAAAATGATTATATCATATATCATATATTATTATTATTATTATTTTTAAAAATATTAAACTTCATTTAACGGAAATTTATTATTTTTTTATTCATTTATAAATAATTTCATGAACCATCAAAGGAGCGATTAAAATAATCGACAATTTAAAATGCAATTGATTAAATTGTAAACACGTTGAAAATCCATTAAAAAAGAGAGAGAGAGAGAGAGATTCAATCATTTGATAGGTATTTAAGTATATACATATTCATAAAGAAAATAGAAAAAGGAAGGATACAAAATTACCTATATATATATATTTTAAACACATATTGATTATGCATTTTATTTCATATTAGAAAATGATCACGCGTGTACGTATTCGTTATCTCGTAGTCTCTCTTTTTCTAGGCATTTTTATAAAACAATTTCAAGTGCAATCTCTCTGTCAGAGCAGAACTTGCGTCCGTGCTCTTCTCTCTCTCTCTCTCTCTCTCTCTCTCTCTATTTTATTTTTTTTTATTTTTAGGACGTTTCCTACACTCAAAACCTACACGGTGGTACACCGAGTACTTTTTACCTCGAGGCACATACGCCCTACTTTTCGATTCTCAACTCTTATTATAAAATACGAACGACACGCGTCTCTCGACAAATATACACGGGCACGCATGTATACACGCGTCGATAAGTTTTATAATAATTAATTACTGAAATAAATGATAAAAACATCATTGTTTTTTACAAGTAATGAACGAAATTAGAACCCAAATTTGTACTTACGTTCAATTTTGTGCAAGCTTTCCTTTTCAATTCCTGAAGACTTCGACAGGCTACGCCGAACTTTCTCGTACGATTCACATCTGTTATTTTGTAACCCTTTAACTATAATCAAAAGGGAAACGAGCTTAATTGCGATTTATTACAAATGGGTTAAGATTGGCGATATGAACCTTTAATCATGAATATTCAAATCAAATTTCTAAAGTGTTATTAAAAAAAATTAGTTATTGAATGCATAGAGAATTATGAAAACAATGTTTACTTTATAGGCGAGCTCTCCAATTAGAAAAGCAATGAAAATGTAGTATAAAAGGATCGATTACATGGACGAAATACTATCCTTGCAAACGCGTACAATGAACAACTATAAAGGGAAAATAAAAATTCAAAAAGACGCGCCACGCCGTTCAATCACGATGGTTCAAGGCCATGAAAATATCAGAGAAATAGTCGTCACAGTTTTTCCGGTTGACCCACATTATACTCCTCCGTTACCCAATCCCAGAAACCGGAGTGAATCTCCATCGTATTCAAAGGCAAACAACATTGAAAGAGAGATGAATTCCAAGCTGGTTGCATCTTGATGCAGGCTTAATTGAACTTTGACTGGTGTCGCGATTTCGACATTTTCTCCCTTTTGTTATGCTGCTTCAATCAACCAACGAAACGAACAAAGGTGTAAATAAAACTATGCAGGAATTAAACGGGGCCAACCTTTTTTTGGCTTTTAAACAAAGAAGCCAAATAATAATAATAATAATAATAATAATAATAATAACAAAAGAAAAATCCAGAAAGGTGGATTACGAATGAAACTCTAATCGATCGACAATTTCAATAGTTGGAAATTTATTTTAAAACTATAAATAAAATAGGAAAAAAATAATTTATTAAAAATACATACTTCACTTTTGTAGGACGTGTCAGTCAATCGACGAAAGCATTCGGCGATGAGCGACATGATCCTCTTCTTCTTTTTCTTCTTCTTTTCTTTTTTTTTTCTTTTTCTTCTTCTTCTTCTTCTTCTTCTTCTTCGAGAAAGAACGAAAAGAAAAATAGGGTAGGTTGTTCGTAACACTTGTTTTTCTCCCTTCTTTCTACATCTAATGCATTCTTCCTTGTGTCAAAACGTCCCAGCCAGCTGTTTGCCAAGGTTTCTTTTCTCTCCCTCTTTCTCCCTCTCTTTCCCTGTTATCCTTCTTCTTTTTCTTCCTTTCTTACCCCTCTTGACTTGGAGCGTATACGACCCTGACACTGACAACGTGTTCGTGGTTCACTATAACAATCTTTTAAAGTTAACAACAAAATAACACGGAAAATGAGAGCTAAATATATATATATATATATATGTGTATGTAAAGAGTAAGAAAAGAAAAGATAAGAGATAAGAGAGATGGATGGAAATATTTAAAAGAAATTGGTTTAAAAAAGGTATGATATAAGAGAGGGGGTAAAACGATGCTAATGAAGCCTGTTGCCTTGCTGCGAAGACGAGCGCCGGAAATGCACGCGCGTGTCACAAATTTCCGCAATGGGGTAGTAAAGAAGAGGGAAGAACACGCGTCTATCTCTTTAAATAGACAAAGAGGTAGGTTCTTCCTGTGTGTTAGACGCGATCCTTGCAATACTCGAGGAAGGAATGACGAACAAGCCTTCCGAGGAAAATGCTCGGCCAAAGAAGGACGGGGATTAAAGCGGTGCAAAGTGCGCCTGCGAGACACCGTCCCCGTGTATCCTGCACTTACCTTATTCCAGCCAGATGGCACCACCTATCAGTATGCACAGCTGACTGCACTCCCATCGACGACAACGATAACAACAGTACCCATTTATTTTCTAACCTTTATTTTTCTATTCGAATCGGTTAATATTCTTCTATAAATAAGTTTAATTCATCGTCATTTTATTACCGTTATCGTTCAATTTGTTCTAAGTGATATTTTATATTGGTAATTGTGTGTGTTATTGTTTTTCTCTGTTAATGATACTATTAATAGGTTAAGAAATGAACAAAGTATTGCTACAGTGTAACATTATATGCAAATAATATCAAAAGATGAGAGTAGATGATTATTACTTGTTGTGCCAATCGTAGTGAAAGATTGAAAACAACAGAATTATGTAGATGTTCTTAGTTTTTATTTAGCAATTATGATGTTATCATTACCAATGGAAGTTGAACAAGCTTGTCGATCAACAATGCGATGATGCATGCAGTATACTACGTTATAAATATATTTTTTTACATTATTAATGTAATGTGTATGCATTGGATTGAAACTAGCGCATTAAGTTTACAGATTATTGATCGTATAGCGAATACTTGAATTTTAATTATAAGCACTTTTGGTACCATTTATATACACTGAACAATTACAAAAATAAAATATTCAAAGCATTTATTTAAATAATATTTATGTGTCAATTGTCTGTTATACATTATTTCAAATATATTACATTAGCAGTAAGCAACAGTATAAAGGATAATTCTACATTAATTAGATGTTTTGTTTCATTAACATATTAATCTATTAAAAATCCAATTATTGAATGCAATTTAAAAGGAAAGCAATAAGCTCTAATTAAATTTTCTACATTACAATATAATATATTAACAATACTTGCGATCGAATTCCATTCAAACGTCAAAATAGAATGTTATATTACAGTAATAAAAGACAACAAAGAAACACTTGTACTATACATATAACTATAGTTCTGCAGACTCGATCGACTCGTCATCTAGTGAGCAGAAGGATTAAGTTTATTGTTATTTAAATAATTATATGCATGAAATTTTCATTAATTGATATAAAAATATTAAGCAAACGTATAATAAGAAAAAGAATGTTATTTATAAACAATATTTGTTATAATTCGGTTCTCTATTTGTTAACACCGTCATCGGTTTTTAACAAATAGTCGATAATACAGAGTTCTGTATAAACATGATAAAGATCTGTACACACGAAGCATCCTGTATATATACAGTTTCTGGAATGTTTATTTTCAAGAGAGTAAGTGTGGATAGACATGGTACTAACAAAATAGTATTTCAACAGCAACTTATCGATTGAGCATCTTTATTGCTACGAATGCAGTTAATAAAAATATATATCTGTAGTTGGTTTACATTGTCATTTGGATTACTGCATGTCCTATCGTAGTTTTCTTATTTTTATTTTGTTTTTTAAATTCTTAGATTACATGGAAGATTCTTTAATTATTGACATATTTATTGCGACAAAACTTTTGCAAACAAATAAAATATCGATCGTGCGAGTTTAAAATTCATAAAGTACCTATACTATTCGAAAGTAATAACCAACTACTGTATTTATTGAAATTTCTCGAGCAATTTGTTATTATCAATTTAATTCATATTAACATTTTCATCGCAAATTACATTTATAAAGAAACTTTCAATACGGCATAGAAAAAGAAGAAGAAGAAGAAGAAGAAGAAGAAAGAAATGAATGAGCTGTAATCAATTGAAAAATATTTCCAATTCGTTAGGATATCAGAATATTTTGTTTGCATGATTGAATCAGTGCACTGCATGACAGGATCTATATAACAAAATGACATTATATTATTGAAAAAATCAGAGAAAGAGTAAAAGGAAATTCTTAGAAGCAACAGTCGTTGCAATTCAGATCGATATATGTTTTTGTTGTTCTCTTTTTATTATAAATAGTTTAGTTGAAGCTGTCAAGAAAAGAACAATTTCTTAAATGTTGCTAGAATAAAAAAAAAATAAAAAAAAAAAGAAAGAAAAGATTTGATCGTCCGCAATGTACGGTGTATATACGGTGTCCCAGTTTGTTCAAGCGTATGGCGTCGCGCGTATCGAGTTGTCTCGGTCTTTGTCTTGTGGAGGAAAGAAGTGCGCAAGAGTGAGATGGAATATAAGAAAAGTAGGAAATGAAGTGGGGAGAAAGTCTGGTACCGAGCTTGCGCGGTGCTTTTGTAAGGCGCGTCCTGGTCTCTCCGGACGAGACCGGAAAGTGGAGAGGGCTTTATTCGTCGGCGAGCTTTCGTCGTGGAGAGGGTGCGCGCGCGCGTGCTAACTCGAGAAGAAGGGTTGGAGAAACAAGAAGAAGAAGAAGAAGAAGAGGAAGAAGAGGAAGAAGAGGAAGAGAAAGACAAAGGAAGAAGGACATTTTTCCAATTTTGTCTCTAAGGAAAAAGAGAGATTTTGTATAAGAGGGAGGAAAGGTAGGAAGTTTGAAGAGGAGACAAAAGAGGAGGTAAAAAACAAAAAGAAAGGAAAGAAGAAGAAGAAGAAGAAGAAGAAGAAGAAGAAGGAGGCCGGTGGTGGTGGTGGTGGTGGTGTGCTGGTGGTAGTAATAATAGTAGTAGAGTAGAGAGAACGAAAGCGTCGGTCGATCGTAAAAATGTAATGACCCGGCGACGAGAGAGGGAAAAAAGGTAGAGCTCCGCTTGGAAAGTTTTAGCAGCAAGCTACGTCGTAACTACGATAAGAACGAAGAAGCACCACCGACAGGAAAGCTCATGGCGTGAGAGCTCGAACAATCGACCGGAAGGGATTCGCGGCTATCGTTTCTCTTTTCTTATTTTCGTCGTCTCTGAGCGAGCAACTCGAGCGAAAGCTCGACCACAAGGATCAGGTAAGGGATACACAACTATACATATATTATAATACGTTAATCGTTATATACAGTTTCATCAGTTAGATTTTTGCTTTCTTTTTCTTTTTCTTTTTCTTTTTTCTACTTTTAATTGTGTAGTTATGTTCATATGTTGTATACATATTATTGTTCGTAACAGTCACGTTCAACCTTTGTCTATTGTTCAAATGTTATTCCCGCAACAGGTTACGATTGATGATCTACGGCTCTCGAATGAAAACAATGATATAACTCGCGGAGCTCGAGGGCTCGGGCTTCCTTTCTCTTCATTTTCTCCTTCTCCGCTCTCCTCTCTCTTTCAAATAGTTCGGTTTCGTCGCGCGGGTTACTCATATGCTTTTCCCTCTCTCTCTCTCTCTCTCTCTCTCTCTCTCTCTCTCTTCCATTTGAAATTTTCTTCCTATCTTTATAACGTGTCGAATTAAATTGCTTTACTTTGTTAATTTAATTTATAACGTATTTGTACGTAACAAAATCAGATCCTTGTCGGCAAAACTATTGAAATTCGGTCAATCTTTCAACGAGATTGACGACCAATTTGAACTAGTTAATTAATTAATTAAGTTAATTTATTCATTGTGTTATTTATTTTCCATGTTATGTTGATTTTATCGATATACTAACCTAACGTCTTATATACATCATTTTGACAGGGGTTGATAGATTTGTTCATAAATATAATATAAATGTACTTTATAGAATAATCACTATGTTGTATACCTAATTACACCGTATTATTATTTACGTGTATATTTAAAAATGTTATTATTGGTGTAAGAAGGTAGGAACATAATTTCTTGTATATCGTCTCATGTTATTTCTATCTCTCTTTTTTCTCTCGTAAAAGAAAATCTTGTTAGTCGTTTCTTAGAACATATATTATCAACGAAGTGAGCTTTCTTTAAGGTCAAAGAAAGGTAAAGCAGGAGGGTTAAAAGCCCGGTCGATCTTCCGATGCGCGACGACTCGAGCCGTTCTTTGCGCGAACGTAAACACTGGATCGGTCGATGACTGCTGCGCAATGCAATTTTTCAACAAATAATCAAAATCAAATGAATAATCGTTTGTTTTATTTTCCATTTCGAAAAGTCCATCTTTTATTTCTTTTTTCAAGACTTTTCATTTTTCATTCATCGTCAAAATGCATTTGTTGACAATATCTGAATCGACAATTATTCGGTTTTATTCGTACGAAATGATTGATCTCTAGGACCTAACACTATATATTTATACATATTTAAAAGGGTGTCCATCGTAATAGAGAAGAATTGTAATATTTATGACCATCGTTCGTGCACGGTAATAAATTCGTAGTATAAAACAAATTCGCATAAAATTATCATACATTGTCGTTTATAAAGCCAATTTATGGGAGAATATAAATATTGGTATTAAGAATTATTAATAATTTTAATTGGATATAAAGTATTTATTAAAATACTTATTTAAAATCGAAATATAATCTTTCCTTCATCATCAATTTCTACATATAAATTTGATCGGTTTATCGAAAAATACGGAATTACTTTGTCACTTGAAACTAGTTTCATAACTTTACGATCTGTTGTGTTAATTAACAAATTTTGAAGTAATTAAAAATTCAAATGAATTTTAATCCATGATGATGAATATATTATGTATATACATGCATATCTTGAATAGATTTAAAGTAATTTAGATTTAGAGTATGTTTTTTTTTAAATCTTTCAAAATGATAGAAGATTTTCTCGAAGACAGGCAGGCAGCACAGGAAGCAGGCTACATTTGCTTTTACTCGAAGTAAAAGCATGTGCTTTAGAACTATACTATGTAGCATTAGGCAAATGCTTCTATTTCTGTGCCTAAGAAATTTTCGTATTTATTCGGCGTATGTTAAGAAAGGCGTGTTCTACCAGAGTACCGTGCAAAAGCAAATGCTGTTGGACTTTAATTCGTTGGAATTAAATAAACCAATCGTATTAAGCAATTTGTTCAAACCTGTCGTAATATTTCATACACTTTATTCATACTAAAGTAATATTTTTGTTAGCCGATGTTTTATAATAAGTACGCAAATGTACAGAACTGATGAGATTAACGCAATTCAATTTTCTACTTCAACATTTGATGTGTGTCTTAAATTCACCATATGCGGATAGTTTAAAGTAACGTTATCTTTATTTAACTTTGAATTAATAAATTGGTATAAAATAGGAAATCGGATAACATCCTATATAGGGTATGATTCATACGAATACGAATAACACGTTAAAAAGAAAGAAAGAAAGATGAAAAATTCGCATCGATAAATCATCAAAATTAGTCTACGGAGAAATGATTCTATTTAAATGTTGTAAGCAAGAGATAGTAAATGCGGCAACTTGGGTGATATTATCTTTGGCACAGATAACGGATCTTTTAAACGGTGTACTAAAAATTCAATACTGTATACTGCACAGGAAACAATGGCGAATGGTCTTACACACATGTATAAAATTGTATATATATGTAGTATATTGATGATGCAATATAATGATTAAGARGAGGAGGAGGAGGAAAAAGAGTCGATCGAAGGTCAAAGAAGGACATTCGAGGAGGGTAGGTCTGTAGGTAGCTCGGTAAGAGACTCGATCGAATCCATATCTCGAATCGGAGGATTAATCGACGGGTTTTGACGACGATGGCAAATCAAACACTCTCACGTTAGCGGCTCCGAAGAGCTTTAAACGCGTCGAGTGGCGAGTGTTCGACATACACACGTATCTCGGCTGCAGTTGAAGCTTTTCCGTGACGTAGCTGGAGCTTTTAACGACAAGGAAAGAGTAGACTAGGCTTTTGGCAGTGTTTGCTTTGGCCGTGCCGTACTTTGCTAAGTCGAAACGACTATCATTTTATTTTTTTTTCATTCTTACCTATTTCGAAATCGGCTGCTGTAGGCAATGTATGTAAGGCAACCAAAGACAAGAAACATTCCTTTACAAAATTTCAATCTATAGATATCATATATTTCTTTTTATGTAACTAATCGTATTTCAATACAACACGAATGGGGTATATTTTTGTAGATGTATTTGTATGTAGAGATCACAAGCATCGCACTTGATCACGTCAGTCTGGTTACCACTAACTGCCTATACACGGAACTGCTATATCCCAAGTGTTATTTGTTAACATATCGTCAAAGAAATATCTTAAAATACGAACAATATCGAATGAATAATATCGGCCGATACGTTGCATCTATAATGCATAAACTACGATGGGAATTTTATAATATTCAGAATTGCTTTGTTTTCTACGACAATTTTGATGCTATTCCAATATTATTGAATAGCTTCGAGTAATATACGAGTAATAACGTCATGGAGGAAAAGAAATATATCTTTGTCTTTATTTTTTTCTGTAATAAGTGGTAGATATCGATATTGTAATATTATTCAATTTAACCGAATTTTACGTAACTGTAGAAATTCAATATCTCTCATCTAAATCCTACTACATGTTTGTTATATTTTATTTCAAACAAATTCTTCATCCGACATTGTAAGGTTTAAATCGTATTAGAGATAATTCTATCTCTGTCAGTCTTTTTCTTCAATTGTCAATATTTCTACAACGCTCGTCTTCATTTACAATCAATTAATGAGATTTGTCATAGCTTTAAAGATTTCTTAGCACCTATTTAGACGATACGAATTATACGAAACGATCAATTTTGCACGCGATATTGATCTAAAATGATTACGAACGTTTAAGTTAAGTCCTCTTATTTAACGACTACATAATTCAAGTTTGTTACATATGCAAGCTTATATTTAAATATACAATTACAGTTTCGTTTTGATATTAATTCCATTTGCAGAGAGTTCAAAGAAACTTAATCGAATAAAAATTCTGGAAATTGCTAACTCGCCATAGTTACACGTATATAAACAGAAATGTACGAAAACTCGTGGACGAGATATCCTCCTCTTTCAGTAGGAAGGTGAATCGATTTCGAAGGAACATGACGATCTGCTGGCAGTTCGAAAGGTCACTCGCATGACCCACATTCAATTTGAACGCGACGCAATATTCATGCCGTAGCTCACGAACAACTTATATCATTTATCGTTGATAAGGACAATTTTGAAAGGTGCGGCTCGATAAAGTAGAAAGCTTTGATTTTATTGTCCCACGACGCGTAAAGTTCTAAAGCATAAAAAAAATAATTAGCGAAATAGCGAAGAGTAGGAGCAGTAGGAGTAGACGAGCTTTTGAGCCGACAATTAGGTTCTTTTCTATATAACTTTGTAACATATTTAAATACTCGTATCCACTCAACGAAAGCTTTTACCGTCGATCGATCCTTGCTAATGGTAGCCACATTCAATCCAAGTATTCTACTTACATACTTTCATGAAATTTCGGGAAAAGTGTGCGAGAGAGAGAGAGAGAGAGAGAGAGAGAGAGGGAGGGAGGGAGGGAGGGAGGGAGGGAGAGAAATCATTCGATCGAAGAGAATGCAATTTAAACGTGTCATTTGCGAATAATGTCGCCTTGCTAAGAGAAAAAAAAACAACTTATAGCATAGACGGAATTTTCTCATTTCTGTGAAAAACTATTTCGGACGATCCCTTTACTTATACTCATGAGATTGGTTATCCCTTGGGATTTGTAGCGTCCTGCTTCGATCACATTTTTTTCTATTTTTTACAAGTGTAAACCATTCGATTCTCTTGAGAAAGGGAGTGTATAGATAGATAGATAAAAAGATAGAAAGGGACGGTCATACGTTTTTGTTTCAAATCTTTCGCTGGGATTTTGTCGTCCCTTGGAATTATCGATCTACCTTTATCCTTTAGATTTTTCTTATCCCATCGGAAAATATAGATTCTCGATAGTTCTTATATTCCTATTATTTATTTCTTCTCTTTTCCTTCTTTCCTTACTGATCATAAAAAACATATGAATACCCTCTACTTCTATTTTATTTTTTTGTTTTTTTTTTTCGAGTCAAAACCTTTTTTTACGCAGTCAACGAGTTTCGTTAAAAACTTTTTCCTCTGCTCGCTATTCCGCCGAAAATTTTTTTAATCACGTTACTTTCCTACGTTAGCTAATATGACGAAGCTATCGAAACTTTTACAAACTGTTTCACGTATGCATAGATTTGATAAGGACAAAATATTCGTCGTGGGTGTAAAATATTTTTCTCTTTAACGAAAATGAACAAAGGAAGAGAAAGAAGAAGCGTCTTTTTAAGTTGATTATTTTTCCTTTAATTATATATCGTGCAAAGGTAAGAAGGAAAATAATTATACAAGGATAACACATCTCGGATTAAATTTGATGCGAAAAATGTACGCTTTAAATGTCGTTGACAAAAGAAAAAGTTACTTCAATATGGAATTTAATTTTGATCGAGTTTGTTAATAAGGCTACTCTAAAGGGAACGAAAAAAATCTTTTGTGTTCGTTCATGCGGGCCTTATCGATGTGAAGCTTTAGACACCAGTGCCCGCGGAAACCTTCTATTTGAGTCTCGTCAAATAACTACCCTTGTGTAACTCTTTTGATAAAATCGCTATTCGAGTCCAGGATATCGGAGAAAATATGGTCGCGATAGATCAACTTTGACCATCTATTTTTCTTTTACGTTAACTCGAAGCAACAGTTTTCTCTCTCTCTCTCTCTCTTTCCCGTTTATTTTCTTTACTTCATGTTTTGTTTGTGAGAAATGATGTTGAATATATTTTAACTAAAAGTAGAAAATTTGTTTAGTCATGTTTGCGTGCTAAATCTACTTGTGGAATTATAAATATCTTATTTATATTCTATCTTGGTACCTATCACAAAACTAATTTTTCATTTTCTCTTTTCTATTTTCAATTCTTTCGCCAAATCAGTTAAAACTTGAAACTTTCTTGTCTTCTTGTTCGTCTTTCATTATCAACAAGTCTGGCCGTTTTCGCGAAGGGTATCTATCGATTATTTGTCAAAGGCCTCCGCTTGCCAAGAAACAATTGGAAATTGATGTAAAGAGGAGGAACGAGGGAGGTGGATGTCAAGTTGAATCTGGATAGAGTAACGAGGGTGAAACCGCTTGTTGCTTCTTGTTACTTGCAGGTTCAGCAACTTTTGAAAGAAATAATCTTTTGACATACATCTCAAAGACGTATTCATTTCATTTTCGAATTTATTCCCGATTAACGGGTTCTATTGTACGATACTTGAGTAAAACAACGCGTTTCTGTGTTTGAACTTTCTATTGCTTTCTACTAACTTTAATTGTAGACATATTGCAAAGTTACTTTGTGACACAATCTTCTTCTATCCAACGTATTTAATCAAGCCGTGATATTATTGATTTTTTTATAAAAGATAAATATACCGATTAAAACAAATTAATTAATAAAATAGATTAATATATATTGTATTTTTATATTTACAAATGAACATAATTAAATTACACAGCTTATATCGAGTCGATCTTAATGTTTTAAGTATCTTAATTTGAAGTCAATTAATCATTTACACAAGTGTTAATTACATTGTGCATGCATGAATAAAATGTCATTTGAGAAGCATTTAATACTTACATAAGTACTTAAAACAAAAATAAGGTTGAGATAGTTCACAAGCAATCTGTCCCATCGACACCAGTTTCGTGTTTTCACCTGCGCACGAGTGCCTATCGATTTAATCGAGAGTGTTTGAATTTATATCCTATGTGCCTCTTCTATCCTTAAACAACTCTCGTGTACACACATATACATAAGCATACATGAATATGCGTGTTCACGCTTCGTCGAGTCGTCTACTGCATTATAAAATATCCAGCTATATAATCACTGGACACGACGCTTGCGAGTATATAAATGAAATTTTGTAGGGATACATTTCTACAGGAAAAAATAAAAAAAACCAAATTTCCACAGATCTTCTCTTTTTGTCCTCTTCTTTTCTTCTTAAACTTGGCACAGAAACATTAATAATTCATGAATTTAATCGCATTGGCTGCTTCCCAGACTTTTCAGCACCCGTAGATTTCAATCACAAAATTACACGTTACTTCCTGACATAGTAAGTTTAACGTATTGCACTAGCTTTCTCTTCGAGGCGATAAATAGCAGCATTAGAAATGAAATACGAAATTATAGCAACGCCGAGAGTTTTCTTTCGGCGGTTAAAAGACAATATAGGAACTAGTAAAATGAAATTTGTTCATTTGTACAATTGTATTTTCTCATCGAAATGCAACATAATAGAATACGTAATAACTCTTTTTTTTTTTCTCATCTCTATAAATAATTTCGTTGAAAACGTAACAATACAGCACAATAAAGTTTGTTAAAAAGTATCATTGTTTTAAAGCAAACAAAAAATATTTCAATCAATTTTTTTTGTAAGAATAGAGAAAGGAATACAAGATGAGTGGCAGATAAATTTCCACAATTTCATTATTTGATACTTGAATTTAATCGAGATATGTCGATATTAATCATCAGTAACACATATTGATAGTTTATATCGAGCACATCTTCTTCACTTTGTTCTCTTTCAACGAATCTCTCTTTCATTAAGTTTGAACAATGAAAGGGTGTTCACGTGCGCGTCATGTTTGAAGAACTAACGCTCGTTTTTACTACACATATCTGAAACAACTACAGACGTAACTAAATACATATGTAAGTAAATGAGTGTACATGTATGGATAACTAGGGGATATACGTTCATTTGATATAACATCAAACGCAGGATTACCGTGGAACCTTTCACGAATGATACTCGCAAGCTACGCTTTTGAATGGCTGCTAGCTCAGTGCTTCACATTTAAAGCAGCTTAAACCTATGCTTTACCTGCTCATCCCGAACAACGTCAACTTCGATGCGGCTTGTTTCCTAATTATATACGTTACGATGCATTCAAATATGCATATGCATATGCACAGAGAACTGTCCTCTGACTCTATCGTTCAATTTCATTTCTTTACACTCGCGATTACCAACCGAATGATTTTCCCGTGATCCGTCGGATTTTCTCTTTCTCTATTGCTTTTGTAAACCAAAATTTATATAATATTCGATGCAATTCGATGCAATTCGATGCAATTCGATGCAACTAATTCAAGTAACATCGTGTGTTAAGCTAACCGATTTTCTTCTTTCCCTTGGCTTAACGTCAAATACGTAAAGATCAACAACCCTTTAATGTCGTGACATACATACCAGTTGGATACTCGCCAAGATATCGATTTCAAATGTATGCAACCGATCTTTTCGTGTCTGTAAAATCTTGTTCTCTGTTCCTTTTTTTTCGTCCTGTTAATTAATGAGTACTTGATATTTGAGTAATACATTTTGGATATAGGTTCTTTTGTCTTGATCACTTTTATATAAGTAAAAATGTCTATTTACCTATCATCTTTGTTGTAGCCGATTCTTTTGTCTTCTAATATAGTTAATTAATAAAACATACTAATTAGAATCTATCGAACGTAAGATCCGTGCATCGTCAAAGTGTATAATAATTGAAAATGTTCTGTTTCATTGTTCTCGAGAAACAATTTCTTTCTCTTTTTTCTCCAAGACTTCTAAGAAATGCATGAAAATTAACGGATGAAAAGATCTCAAAGGTATTCTCTTTTTTACGAAGGTTCCACTCGAGGTCTGGACTGGTATTCCTTCTTTCTCTCTCTCTCTCTCTCTCTGTCATTCTGGTTACCTCGTAACGACACGAAAAATTTACATTAACCGAATCCTTCTCCAAGTACTGCTTGACCTCAAAGCGGATTTTAATGTTTGAAGGAGGTTACTAGCCTTAGTACTTTACTTACTCCCTGGTATAAGTAACTATATATACCTGTTAGAGCCAACTTATTTATTATGAACTTTTTTCTAACGAATAAAATCTAACACAATTGCAAAGATATTTATTGAAATGATAGTGAAGTATTTTTCGTCGCACTCTTTCTTATAAATATATCAACCATTTTTATTTTGACGTTTATAAAACAGGATTTGAGATGAGATATTCCATTTCTATGAGAAAGTACATAGATAAAAAAAAGACTATTTAACTGGAATGTATGTACTTAATTACATATTACAAGTTCTCCAACTGAGATATTAACTTATTCTCTATTTGCAAAGTTCGTAGAAAATACTATAGTCATTCCCTAACATATAACACATACCGTCCCCTTTTTACTCCTACACCGTCGGCATTTTCAAGGCTTCTTCTTCTCCTTTTTCCTGAGCGTTGTAGGATCGTTTGTCATTAATTTTCTCCTCCTTTTGCTCGGTACGAAAGCATCCTGGCGCCGTATGTTCATGCGAACAACGCAGCCAACAAGTTCTATAATTAAGAAACATGCACATAAACCTACATAAGTGCACGTATTTAACATTTACGGAGTATTACTATTCACTTCGGAGAAATAATATTCCCATTTTAGGAAATATTATTTTTCATTTTGTAGTATTGGTAATAATTTATCTGAATTAGTTTATTTATACAATCGTGAATAAAAATGTCTTTGCATAATTTGGAAGAAAAAAATGATCACCCAAATTAGAAGTGATAAAATGTAGAAGGATATAAAAATAGCGCATAGATGTGCTATCGAATCTATTTGTTAATTACACGTTTCCTAAATTAGAGATCTTATCAACGGAACACCCTATATAGAAGCTTTTGTTTCCTTGCTAACGCGCGATGCACGTAGCGCACTATCTGTCTCATGTACTTTGTGTTTGCGTTTCACCAAAAGGGTATGAGGATGGTTTATTGATCGACAGAAGCAACGCAGGAAATGGTTCTGCGTTCCATATATCGTGATCGCCGAGAACGAGAGAGTATTTACCGTCAGACCTGCCCTTTCTTTCCTATTTTTTTCTTTTTATTCGTTCTCATCCAACCCTCAATCGACCTCTTTCCTTTATCTTACCCTTTTCTTTTCTTCTTTTATTTTTTTTTTAATATTATCAATACATACACATTCTTACATCCTCCTACGAGCATGCTCCTTTGATTTTTTTTATCCACATTTTTCTCTCCCCCTTCGTTTTTCAATTTCTATATAATACAATTTTCTCTTTTGTATTCTTTGGTATTCTTTTGCCATAGTCATCGTGTCGTTTTATTTCTCATTGATCTTTTAGCCGTTCCTTCTTTTCGAATTTATCGTCGAAATTATGTTTACGTCATTACGTAAGTTATCGAGAAAACCTTTCCTCCTTTTTTTCCCCTTTACTTTTTAACTTCGTAGCTAGAATACTATTTCTTCTTTCTTATCCTTCTTTGCTAGCGAAGCCTACCTTTTTTTTTTCTTCTTGTTTTTTCGAGTTGACACGATTCGATTATATTTACGGAATCTAATATAAAGACAAAGGACGAAGTTAATGCACGACACAAGTGGATTTACTCTTTTATCCAATAAACGGAAGATCTTTTGAATTGTTACAGCACCGTATTGAAAAAAATGGTTTATAAATAATGACAGAAAGGCGGGACGGAAAGGGATGATTAATTCGATCGAAATTAAATTGGTGAAAAATTTCATTCGTTAAATAATAAGCCTTTACAATATTAAAATCTCATTTAAAATGATGAGACTTGCAAAGAAATATTTGTAAATGTATATATGGAGAACAAATGATAACGAGTATCTACGTGTTTTGGTAGGATCATTTTCGCGCGAGCAAACACATCCTTTTTCGATAACAAAACAGTATTTCCCAATCAAGAAATAATTATAAACGTAGGTATAAAGAGGGAGTATCGTTGGATGATATTTATTTCATTTATTAATATTTGTTGTTCTTTTTTTATTCTTTTCGTTTTTATGAAATTTTTACAATATGCAATTAAGAATAATTAACTCGGAAATTAAAATAAATATAAAATCGAATATACATATAAAATAATACGTGCGCGAAATATTCATATTTATAGTTGCGGTTATGTTATCATCAAATTTGAACGTTAACGAAACTTTAGTATTTCTGTGGTCGAATGGTTGAATAATAATTTGTGATCATTTATACGTGAATCCTAAAATAAATGTAACCTCAAGAGGTACGCGTTTCTTTCTTCTCTATATTTTACTCGATACTCGGTTAGGATTTCATTTTGTCAAATTTCTAAAGAGCCATTTTGGAAATCTCGCGAAGAGGATTCCTTTAACTAGGAAAAAAATTCATGCACCTTGGGAGTAATTAATTTCAACATAGTCAAAGTATTACAGCTCGCTTCTAGTAACTTTCATTCGTTTTACATTCCCATTATATTTCTATTTTTTTTTTCACGAATTTCTCTTTGATATATCATTTTTCAAGTATACTACGAAATCTTTAAAATAATCAAATGTCAAGTTTAAAATAATATTATTATTATTATTATTAAAGAATAAAACAATTTAGAATAAAAATAATTTGCTTAGCAGTATAATATAAATGCAAAAAATTACTGTTTATCCTTCGCTTCATATTTATGTATTGCATGCAACTGCGCTTATTAAATAATTACTATATATATATATATATATATTTTTTTTTTTATTTCTTACATAGATCTATGTAATTATGTTCTCTCTCTCTCTCTCTCTCTCTCTCTCTCTTTCTCTCTCACTTGCAAGTTTTTTGTGTGCGTATATTATAAAATCCATTGGAAGAAAGTAATTTAAATTGTAAATTAACTAAGTAAATTTTCTTCTCAAGCAAAGATAGTACATACTTATTTGTCAAGTAAAAGAAGATTAAAAGAAGATCATTTTTTGTTTGAGAAATACTTAATGAATGTCGTACGAATGTAAATGTAGTAGATACTTTTGTATCTTTTTAGATTTTTCTTTTATTTAAATACAAGCTTTACGTAAATTATTCAAACCTTAGCTTAATTATTTCTTTACAAGTTGTTAAATACGTAAATTGATTTCATTAAAACCAGTAGATCAGGAAAAAATCATGAAATCAAATGTACACCTTGAAAGGTTTTAATTAATGATCGTTAATTAATTACTGGCTAAATTCGTATCAATTCATTAGTTATGAATATCAATTTCGTCATTATCAAATATGGGTACGTTCGGATAATTTTTATCGCGTATATTGATTGTGCATTAAATAAAATAATAAATAACATTCGAGAATTGTAACGTCAATGCGAGATTACGTTTTGTGTAGATTTAATTGTATATACAATTGCACATACAATTGCATACTGTGTCATATGGTCGATAACGTCAACCTTTCACCTTTCATTTGATTTCTCTCTCTTTCGACGTGACATTTTGTAACTTTTCTTGTTTTTTTTTTTTTTTCTTCAAATAAAAATATTCTTTGAGAAGGTCCAGTTTAGCCGATATCTCTTACGTGATACGTTATTTTATATCTAGTAGGTAATATATTACTGTGACACACCTTGCGAGGAAATCCATTGACTTTAAAGTAGTAGGTTTTATCACAATTTCAAGTTTATGACGAAATATGATCGGTTTATAAAGTACAGGCAATTCGATAAAATTACAAATCTTTTCTTTTCTATTCCTTGTTTTCTTTCATCTTCGATTTTCGATCGAATAGAGTCAAAGAAATCTATCATATGTGAAAAGGAAAATTGTAAAGTTGGAAAAATATGTTAGGACGTAGTCGAGATAGAAAGTTTAGTAAATTGCATTGATTCTTACGTTGATTTGCATCGATTCATAACCACTTACATCCTGCACGACGCAAGTTCTTCAAATCAAACGAATGAAGAAGAAACTTTCTATCGAATTAATTCTCCTTTGATACTCCTCTTGAAACGTTCGAAATATATAGGCCACATTTTTCTATTTTAACAAGTAGAAATAAAAAATAAATAAATAAGATAAGCAATTCTCGTTTTATCGCTTAGAATTTTGTCAAATATTTATCTTATATTATCGTCTAAAATAAATGACCCACTTTTACGAACTCGTCCTTCTAATTGAACCCTCAATTAAATGCCATGGTGAGGAGAAAAAGATGATTGCATAAAAAAAGGTTCATTAATATTTCATTACGGAAGAAAAAAGTCTCGGGTAGGGAAAAGAATTTCGTATCGTATGAGAATATACGAATATGTGGAAGATTACTTGGAGGATCTTTTTCTATATCATATTTTCAAAAGAAATAATAAAACGCGATCATAATATTTTTCTTCGTCCTTTATTAATTTTTGTTTTCTTTTGTTTTTCTCTCTCTTCTTATAATTTCTTGTTAGATTATTTTCTCTTCAGCTGGCGATTGTCACGTTATCAAGAGAGGGTGAAAAAAAAGAGAGAGAGAGAGAGAGAGAAAGCTTAAGAAGAAGCCTTCGGGGATTCAAGGACATCGAGAGCGAGTCACCCTCTTGGTAACAAGGAAATAATAGCAAATGAAAATATAACATATCGGACGTGTCACTCCATCGCAGTGCATCCTGTAACCTCGTGAGCAAACCCTATAGCCCTTAGATTCACTAAACTTTCCAAATCACTTGAGGTTAGAGTACGAAAGTGTATGTGTGTGTGTGTGTTTGTGTGTGTGTCTGTGTACATATTTGAAAAGAGAGAGAAAGAGAAAACCTTATGTTTCGTCGATGATAGTTCGAGTAATTGAATTATTGCAAGAAGTGTATAAAGTCGTAGAAGAATTATAGAAGTTGACTCAGCAAGGGTTGTATTTCCGGTGTTGCAGGATGCACGCGGTTGGATTGCATTCGGCGCTGGCCATCAAGCGTCAAAGAAAGCGTCGGGATGAGCAACGTCGTGCTCGTGAGCGCCGTTATAGCGCCCAATCGGGTGAGAGTGGGCTGACATCGCCGAGAGCGTCGACCGGTTCCCTGGACCATCATCCAAGACACCATAAAGGAGCACACCCTAATCGCGCCGCGGGACAAGGCATGTTGGATACAAAGGTGGTCACTTCTATTGGGATGCTCCACATCGGAGTGGTCTTTTTAGTTTTGGGAGCATTCTTACTGATGAGCGGTCTTCTGCCCGGTGATTTGGCTCACTGGAGTAGCGAACGCTCCGGCGGTTGGTGGAATGAGTTGGTCGCTGTTGGTCTCTTCGCCATTTTAGTTGGCATCTTTTTGATCATTCTCAATCGTTTAATTGCAAGGAAGGAAGAAAACGATCTCGAGGAATACGTTCAAAGACAATTAACCAGGTCCAGGTCAGGGCATCGATTAGAAAGAGATGTCGAAACTGGTGGACTTACCACCAGACACGCCAGAAGGGTCAAACAGATGCAGCAGATACCGTCCGTTGGATCGATCACGACTGAAGATGAAAAGAACTCGGAAAACTCTCCACCGAAGAGCCCTCCACCGGCTTACTCTCCGCCACCGGTTATCAACGGCGATAATCAAAACGTACAGTCGACTCTCTTTCTCGAACAAATCACCGAAGAAGAAATCATCAGCGATCGAGTTGAAACGTCGACTACCAACAGCCTCAGTCCTGGTTCACCTAGCGAGACGAGAGAACTTTTACAAAATCCTAAATATTCCAAGCAAAATGGAAACCCTCAACAAGCTCATAGATCTCTTTACGTCTCGAGAATTTAGATGTCAAAGAAGCTCTTACTTCCTTTCAAATCGCGAATTAAATGTCAATCGCTTTTGGGCTTTTAAACAAGTCCCCTAACTAACGTTTGCGCGTCGAAAAATCTAACATGATCTATTATAACGTCTATCACCATCCTTGGCATATCTTAGACAATTTCTAATCTAATCCTTGGTGACAGGAATAAACGCTTCATTATCGTTGTCTCCTGATTCCAAAATTCGGACTATTTATCTTCGTTGAAAATCATTATTTAATCCTTTCGTTTAACAAAGGATAATATTGTTATTATACATTCCAATGAGAGATGATACGAACGTCAAAATGATTATCGATATATATATATAGAGAGAGAGAGGAACGATTCTCCAACGATTTTCCAACGATTTTCCAACGATTTTGCAACATCAATGATGTTCAGAAGGAAAGTTTGTAATTTTGCTTCCGACGATCATTTACGGTGATCGTATTATAAACGTCGTGCTTTGCGTGTTGCCGACACGAATTTCCATCAACGACTAGAAGGTATACTCTGTCAAATTAAGCTCGGTATTACGCTAGGAGTTAGAAATTTCTGCTTTGAATCGAATAGGCTTGTTATATCGATTTAATCCTTTAACCACGCAGACCTGTTATCCATAACATTATCCGTTATAACATTAGTTTCGGTTTACGAAGGACGTCGTTCTACAAACCAAATTTATTTAACAAAAAAACTCGCAAACGAACTAACACCTCAAACATATTATTTTTACGTTTCTTTAAATTATCTAGCAGACAACAAGTATAAACTAACTTTTGTCATTACTTTATTCTACTAAACACTGCCTGTTCACATTTCAATTACACTCAAACTTGAGTTTATTAATTAAATGTTCCTATTTTATAAAATTCGTTAGAACCTTCAACAGCACTTATGTGATTAAAACGATCACGAACTACGACTGGTGGTGTAAATTTTCAAGTTTGTTCGTTTTCAAAATGAAAAATATTGAACGCGATCGGGACAACAGAATTTCCAGTGAAAATACTATAATTGCGTATGAGCAAATCGAAAATGGAAAAATAATTCGTAATATAATTCTGGACGTTCGTTATTTGGAAAATGTATTCGTGATCAATACGATACTTAAATCTTTAAAAGATTATTAATAATTAAAACATTCCTTTCTGCGATTCTAATGATTGTTTTGACGCGTTGTCTATATTTTTTCTAAGTTAGGAAAAATATATCATTCGTCTAATATATCTGATCATTTATGTCGATCATGATTTATAAAGGTTTTCTTTGAATCACGAAAGAACGTGGAAATTAGCGATGTAACAATCATGTACAATCAAATTTACACATCGTCATTCTACTCATAAACAAATGAAACAGCTCGATTTTACAAAATATTTGTAAATATTCGACAGGTGTTTAAGAATGTGAAATAATCGATAGAATATCTTTTATACGTGGAGATAAATGAAAGACAAGAAAAAAAGATCAAACAAATTTACTTATGCACATACATACATATATACATATATATTATATACGTACAATTACTATGATTCAATTAATGTTTATTTTATAAATGTTGGTTCTTTTCTTTTTTTTATGTCAATATGCATTCCATTAAACTTAACTAATTCCATCGAATTTGAATATTATTTCGATCAATGCGTTTGAGATTTTTATTATTTTTGGTGAGAACAGAGATTTATTGTTTTTTTCTTTTCTTTTCTCTTTTTTTTTAGTTGGCACAATAATTCTATCAAGTTTAATCGAAAGTGAGAAAAATCGTTTTGGATCAAAACGATCTGGTTTCTAGATCGTTTATCGCCTACGATTGATAGGTAATCGTACTTTCGTCCAATTAATGCCTTCGAATAGGCTGTATATCTTTTTCAATGTGAATTAAGATGTTTAAGACGTCAAATGATAACTAATAGAAATGTGAAACTAAAAAAAATTGTAAAAAAAAAAAGAAAAATATCAAAAAAAAAAAAAGACAAGAAACGAAATAAAAATGTGTGTGTCTCTGTCGTATGATAAAAACTAATTGTTAAGGAGTTGAAAAGAGGTAAGATAATAAACCTCTCGATAAGATGTTTACAGATAAATATGATGAAAGTAGAGTTTGAAGAATGACGTAATGAGACTCGTACATTTAATTACGTACTTGGCAGCATTTACGTGGCAGATATTACGTCAATCAGAATGGAATGTTTTATTAAATATAATAAAATAAAGTGAGCGTGTTAAAGAGAGAAAAGTAATGAAGTGAAAAGAAAAAAATCTATAAAATTATAATAAAAAAAAAAAATAATAAAAAAATAAAAAAATAAAAAAATAAAAAAAAATAAATAAAAAACAAAACGGAGAAAACGAATAATTCAAGGACCAAGATAAATTAATTCGAAGCAAACGTTATAGAGATAAAGCATGAAGGAAAGGATAAACAGTGGAGGAAAAAAAGAATAAATGAAAAAAAAAAAGATTATTACCATTAGCGATTACGATCGTTGAGATAAAGAATTATTAGCGAGCGGCATATCGGCGGACTCTTCGCGTGTTCATTCAACAATAAGAGGAAAAAAGCAACTAACGCGACGAGAGAAAGAGATACATATGAACTAATTATTACTAATCGTAACTCGTAATACTAATCGTATTATCAACGCGAACATACTCATTAATCTGTAAACATTTCAAATACGAACGTCTCAATGTTCGATCCAGTATCAGTCATTGCGCTTGCATTCTCTTTTACGTTTTTTTAACAAATTACATGAACATTTCGATCGATATTTATCTATCACAATCGATCGAATCAATGTTTTGACCACCTTGGGGACGTCCATGAAAAAAATTAAATAAAACACATACACAAAAATTATTAAAATATAAAAAAGAAATATATATATAAATAATCAGCCAAAAATATTCTGCCTAGGAATCGTCAGGATTATTTCTACCGAATGATGATGATAGGTCGATCGAAATAAAATTAAAAGAAAAATAAAAGAGAAGAGAAATATAATAAATGTCTCTTTTTGCTCGTTTTATTATCGATTGGTCGGGATTCCTATCGAGAATTTATTCTTACGTCAGAAACGTAATAAATATCTACTATCTTCGGCTCGATGTCAATATCTTCTTCTTCTTCTTCTTCTTCTTCTTCTTCTTCTTCTTTTTGGAAAGAGAGAGAAAGAGAAAAAGAGAGAACGAGAGAACGAGAGAGAAAGGGAAAGGAATATAAAATATTCGAATCGATGAAGAATTGAACGCATGAGAATGTCCCTTCGGTGAATCCGAGTTACGTGGTGACGCAAATCTATGGGGGGTATTCTATCGTTTGGTCATACAGTCGAATAACAGTATTTCGTAGAACACCCTCGACGTCCAGTGACTGATGGTGCGCGTTAATCTTAAGCTAGATGATAATTTTAATATATGCTATATATTCCATTTTATAATACCCTCGAGTGTTTACGTATTATATAATACGCTAGTCATAAATTAAACCAAAAGAAAAGACAACAAAAATGACTTTCGGAAACGATCCGATTCGCACAGAGACCAACTTAGATTGAATATTTTATTTTTTTTTTTTTTTTCTTTTTCATTCCCCGTTATTGGAATTTTATAATTTCGTCCTTCTCTTTTTTTTTTCTTCGATAAATACGACATTAGCAAAAAATTCGAATTATTTTCTCATTTATTCCGTTTATCTGTTTTAATTTCGGATCGTTTTCTGACGTCTTATGTTAGAGAGTAAGAATATTGCCATGCTCGGGCGCTACCATTCTGTGATCCAATGAAAAAAAAATGAACAAGAAAAATTACACACACACACACACACACACCCAAGATAAAAAGTAGAAAAAAAGAATTAATTAAAATTCGCATGAAAGGGAAACGTGTTTAAAGGAATAAAAGATGAATGAAAAGAAGAAACGTTCTTTCGAAGAATCTTACTCTGTAAATATTTAAATGTATATATTATACATTTACATATATATTATATTACATTATATTATATTATATTATATTATATATTATACTATATTATTATACACCTGTACCTTTTTTAATTGAGACACTCTTATACATTTATTAGAGATAACGTGTCTTCACTTTTTGCATTCCGCGCAATTCCAATTTTTGTACGCTCTTGCAAAGATCGACGAGGGAATGTTATTTCATCTAATTGTACATGAAATTGATAAGAGAACTAATTGATAGGAGAACGCGTATGCAACAAAGAGAGAAAGAGAGAGAGAGAGAGAGAGAGAGAGAGAGAAAAGTAGAGTGAAAGAGAAAAACAAATATGGATGCATCTTTTAAGATCATACAATTGAGTGAAAGTGCCTTTCACGATGTGTTTCGTATTTTTTTTCTAGCTTTTCGACGTCAATGGGAAGCAATTTAATTTTGTTCGTTTATTTTTTAATTTGTCGCATATTAATTTTTGCATCGAAAAAAAGGGCAACAATAATAATAATAATAATAATATATATAATTTGTTTTACGAGTTATAATTAAAAATCTACGTTTAAAGAAGCAGTTATACTTGTGCATGTATGTATGTATGTATAATACTTCATTATTTTTTCTTAAATACATATTTATATAGTGTAATCATACAATTATGCATCCCTGGTGACTTTGAACACGTTCTGCTTTTTTATTTCTCTCCCTGTATTTTTTTTTGTTTCTTTTGTTTGTTCCTTTTTCAACAGAGTCGAGAGCTACTTCTTCTATTCCCACGACCGAAAAGCTAACATTGCAAAACTAATTTTTAAGTGGCGCGCGTACTACTTCTGTACTTCGCTCTTTTTGTGGATTAGTTTAGAGACAACAGAAAGAGTTGAGAAGTGAAATAAGAAATAAGAAGATAATGTAAAAGAAAAAAAAGATAGCATTGGAAAAAGGGGGAAAAAAACACAATGGTAATTACTGTTTATCTATACTACACTAACTGTACTTGTCCCTCTCCGATCAAAACCGTGCTCCAATTCTATACAAGTTGACAAACTTTTTTATCGCTGTATATTATTAAAAAGAGAGTGATTTTTTAAATGCACAACAAATACTGTGTATATATATATATATACACACATTAACATATAAATAAAATATATTTATTAGATTATTGCATAATTTGTATCGCATTTCTTATGTTTAGGTCAGAATATTACACGTCTAATTATCCATTGCAGGTGCAGATATTTGTTTGAATTCTTCAAATTAAATCATTGATGAAAAAAATGCAATAATCTAATATATCGTTTAGCGATTGGTGAATATACCTGTATCCTATTTTTAATTTATGATCGATAAATTGAACCGATTCGTCGGTACGAGGTACAGGTGTATTCAAAGAAAAAAAAATAAATAAGTGGTACAATTTATTTACATTACCACGTAACTACTGTTAGCCTCGATTTAACGAAGAGACGAAAAGAAAAGAGAGGAAAAAGAACAAAAAAAAAAACAGAAAAAAAAAGAAAAAATACTTTTTAGAGAATACGAAGCTTCGAGGCTTTCTAATTAAAATATAATACAAATTTACGAATAGTCGAAAAAGGCATATTTCGGTTGTTAAAACGATCTTGAAAATTGACATACCGAAACACGATAATAAATGACTTTTTTTTTTTGAATGAGAGAACTTATAGATCTTTGTGTGCGAGTATGCTTATGTGTGATATATATGTATATCTGTGCGTTTGTTTTAAGAGAGTTGGGGGGAAAGGGGTGCAAGAGAAGGAGTGCGTAAGAAAACTACGAAACGGAAAAAAAATAGCTTAGATTATACATGAAAATGTAGATATTACACAGAAGCGATTACGATAAGCATCTTGTTGAAGAGACTAAACTGCGTTATTATTATTATTCCAACGTTAAGTTCTTCTATATTGGAATTATTAGAAGATAAAACAGAACCATCGCGTAGGATAAATCGATCGACGTCATGTGCCGTTGACCTCGAGAGTTCATGTAGTGTTCATGTAATGTTCATGCAGTTGCATACGTAGCTACGTAAGTACTACATGCATATATGCGTGTTGCTTAAAGCATCAGAATCACACGGTAACGGTACGATGATCGTCTCGTCTCGTCTCGTCTCGTCTCTGACCCGATTATACCTTTACAAAGGATTTATATCACGCGCGAGTTTCTCATTTAATCGAGATGTTGGACCATTGTCAAGGATGATTACAGAGGACGTACTTAAAACAATCATCGCTACGATCGTTCACTACTTATTTATTTGATTTTATTTTATTCTTTTTCCTTTTCAATATTTTACGAACCAGGAAAAAAAAACAGAGAGATATTTTTTCCATATTTTTTTAATACAATGCTAGAAGATTTTTGCGTTTCGGGAATATGATGCAGATGATGATGCTTTGAAAATCGTTGACTTAGAAAGAGAGCTTTTATTTTGCTAGATTAGAAAGAAAAAATAGAAATGTTTGTTCTCGTGCATTTGGTACACAACGATCCATCGATCCTCGAAGAAATTCAGGAGATAGTTATCTTTCTCTCTTTCTCTCTCTTTCCCTGTATCATCCACCATTTTGTCTTTTCTCGTTGTTTCGAGGTGAACCGGCTAAAGGCTATTCTTCGAAAATTAAGGACAAAGTTTCCGAGCCGCTTGCGACGGTGCTTGCGACGGTGCTTGCGACGATGCTTGCTAGGGGGAAAAATAATATAAAAATAACAATCTCGCGTTTGGGAAGTTCGTCGATGAAGATTACTGCATATAATGCTCGATCAGACGTTGTTTTTTTATTTTCCAGCAGTTCTTTTTTTGGATTTCCAAGTTGTTCTTCGTCGACGAAAGCAATATGTCTTCGAGATTGTTAGTAAAAGTCCGATAATGAGAAGCCGATAAAAAAAAAAAACAACAACAACACAACAAAGTTATGAAAGAAAAAGTGATTTAAAGGAAGACGTGTCAAACAAACGTGTTCAATTATTTCGATACGATTAATCTTTATGATTTATTTAGAATCGTGATCGATCGTGCATTGCCAACTAATTTCTTGCGCGATGAGTTTGCTCCTTTTCCTCAGATTAGACTCAATTTGTTTGACACAATTTTCTTTATAAATGCATTTCTAATGTATGTACTTTATTCGAGAAGAATAAAATTCATCGAACGATTTGCTATTTCGTAGTTTTAAGATTATTGAAAATATCGTAGCGAGAAAGAACGAATGGATTGCATGAAATGATTAAAAAAAGGGAGGACCGATCAGCGAGCCGTAACGATCGTAATCATTCTCATAGTTACTAAAATATTATCACATCACTATTTGCAATTTACTGCTACCTACAATTATTACTATACGACTAGCAACTAATAAGCTTTCTTATGGCATTTCTCTATTGTACCACTTATACATTTGACGCACGACTTTTTCGAAAATAAATCTTTATGAAACGCTCCATTGTTTTGTAATTTGGTAGTTCTTTCTATTGATCCAACGAGATCCATGCATTTTCCTTTATGTTTATTGTATATTATGACACCTCTTCCTCGATAGGTTTATTTTATTGTCAAATAAATTAGTTGTAAAGTGTATCTCTATAAACGCAACGTTCTACCTTCGGGATATAATTTGAAAGATTAAATTGTCTGGAGGCTTAATTCTCGATTAATTGTTGTTTACCGAGCGATAGGCTGATAAGCTTCAATTCGATCTACCTTCTCTATTACCTCTTTCACATATCCGACGACCTCATCTACCAATTTTCCTCTGCCTTGTTCCATAACACATTCCAGAATCTACTACGTTTATAATTCGATCGAACCTTCGTTACGTACTCGATCTAACGCAAAGAAATGAAATTATATTTGAAATCTAGAACGAACTAAGCGAATTATAGTTTGGCTGAACGGTTAAAGTCTTCTTTAACGTCGACGTTAATCCGTGTCAGGTTGGCTATTTAGAGACATCTAACGTATTCAAAACTGTCTCTTCATTTTCTAAGTCAATGCTCCTGGGAAATAATCAATCTCAACGGGATTTTATATTTCAAATCTATAATCGAGAAAAAGAACATTTATTTTTTAGAAGATTTGTTTTTTTCTATCGTTGAGAATGTTGGTCCAACGGAAAAATTAATAGAAAAAATAGAAGAAAATAAGGTCAACCATTTATTTTTCTTCATTTTCTCTATCCTAGTTTTGATTGCAATTTCCTTCAGCTTTTATCGATAATACAAGGCTACCTAGTATCGACAATTAGGGGAAATTGCACAGATTACCGTTTAAAAGACCAGTAATGGAGAATACTTTAAATTTAAATAAAAAAAAAAAAATGTTAACTTTAAGTCCATTTTATTTCTTGTCAATGCTGTAGAAATGAATTTTTCTTTTGTTTGTATTAAATATTGTTACGTATTTTTATTATTAAAAATAGATACCATCGCATCATATTCTCTTTTTTAATCACATTTCCAGACTGAAGTTGTCATAGCCGTATCTTGCTAAAGGAAAGTAGTTTACCTTTTAAATGTAAACATTCACGTGAAACTTGAGTTCATTTTTAAAGCTGGTATCTGAAAGAAACGAAATGGTAACAAGGTATAACACAAGACTTGCTTGTCTCTCTTTCGTATTTCCGTATTTTCAAAAACCAAGAAGGTATCTCACAAATTTCCTTCGCACAGTTCTACAGTTTAAATAAACGAGTTGGTTCAAACATAATTGCTACAAGGATCTCAAGTTTCACTTCGTTTATTCTTATTGAAAACTAATTCGTTTAATGTTTTATTTATAATATTATAGAAAGAGAGAGAGAGAGAGAGACAAAATTGCAAAAGTGAAAAAATCAAGAATAGACAATACCTTGTTCTGAATAATTCATTTATACTTGCACTTTTAAGTCTACTACAATACATACTTGAGTTGTATTTACATTTTGTGAAGATTACTCTTTCGAAATCTTAAATCTCTTGCGATGACAGGATTCATTGTTTAAAAGAACCTAAACTATAATATTCTGGGGTACATTGTAGAAAGGTACATTGTCTTCTGAGAAGCAACAGCCTTCAGGAATGAACACTTCAAATGTATAGATGTGTGCTCTAGGTATATACAAAGTGTTTCAAGATATGTGGACTCATAGAATTCGTACTTTTACATTATATAGTCATTTTGGTATTTAACAAGGAATCAGTAAATTTATGCGAATGATTGAAAAACAAAAGCACAGCTATAATAGGAAATTTTATTTTATTTCAACGTACTAAAATCATCCCTGAAATTATATTCGTATATTTTAAAACACCCTATGTACATCTATGTACACTTTTATCCCCTCGGAGTCGGTTTACTCGTTCCAAATCTTTTTTTATGACGTTTTACGAGCGGTAAATAAGAGATCTTCGCACGATTTTCTGGGTAGGGTAGCTAGTCGTGAATTTGACTTTGGTTGAAAGGACTGATCATAAAAAAAAGAGAAAACCAATATGAATTGATCATAAATAGTATCTCCTACTTTCGTATATTTTTTGTTCTATTTTTTCGTAGTTGTGTCGATTTAGCGTCGAGACGATTAAAGCTAGCTGGCTTTAGTTTTAGATATATTTCCTTTCTAGATGGCTACGTTACAGAAGCATGGTATAGTCACTTGTGTCCTACTTTAACGTAACGTAAGTTTACTAATCGAGAAAATCGCTCTTGTGACAAACACAATCAAAATGTACCTAATTTTTCTATATAATTAATAGAATTTTGCTAGAAAATCTAGAAATGTCCAATGACTCGCTTCAATATAAATACTACGATACATTTATTTAAAGTCATGAACGAATCCCCGTTCTTCCTATCGATTGATCTTCTTTGCTACTATTCCAGGAAGATGCTAAAGCATGACTCATACCCACTTCCGTGGCGTGTATCCAGCATGCTGCCATTTTCTTAGTGATTCATATAGTAATATTGTTATACTTACCGGTGAACTTTACACAATTAATCCATCAATACCACCATCACGATCGTTCACACAATTTCTAGAAAAATATACCATGTAATATAACTTTTACATGTTTTCATTAAAATAATAAATAAATAAAGGTAACCGTGTAAAAGGTTAAAACGTTATACGAATGCGTAGGCGTGTATACGAGAAATCAGATTTTAATTATTATCGGGGAAGGAAAATTGTGTTGGAAACACAATACGTATGGAAAATTAATTACTTTGTTAATAATGTTTTTAATGCAAAAAAAGAAAGATTATAAAATATTATCAAAAGAAAGTATTATTTCAATGATTTTACTTTTATAGTTTGACATTTAATTTGATTAAACAACGCCTAATGGAGATTTTCTTTTTTAGATTATAAAAATAAATGTTAATACTATTTCTATGGAGACTCGGTAAATGTTCTCTGCGAATATTAATAAAATAACAATAAAGAGAATATTGATAAATGTATATTTGTTAAATCCTGTATCATTCGAACTTCATATCGTATTTCATATGCACATACCCATAGTTCATGCAAATTCAATATTGCAATAGTTCTAATGAAATATCTTTGAATATATTTTACTCTTCCACTTGTTATCCCCGATGTTACGTTGGAACTGAAAGCTTGCATATAAAAGAACAAACAAATAATAATACTCATAATTGTTTCAATAAAATCGAGTTATTTTATTTTAACAGTTAAAATCATATTACTTCATTTTTCAAGTTTTATAAATCCATTGAAATAATCGTTTAATTTATACTAACAATAGAGACAATGATAGAATACAAAATGGTGATCAAGTTTTATGCTAAGAACGGATGACAGGGTAAGATTTAGATGTGGATGGAAATAGGAAGGAAGAAAGAAAGTTTCAGATGCAAAACTGTACGGAAGCTAAATAGTTTAAGGTGATAATCGATATTCCCTGTTTCTTCCTTTTCTACCAAACGTCAGGAACTTTAGGTTGCAATTGTGCAGAGTCCTCTCTCTCTCTCTCTCTCTCTCTTGTTAATGGAAAACGTGTATAGTATTATTAGAGAAAAGAGAAGGACGTGATTTGAAGGATTTCGATAGAAGGTTGTTGGTTCCCTTTTATTTGAGGGTGCAGCAGTACCCCCATGAAAGCTTTCGCGAACGGTTGCTTTCGAGCACCCAGGGGAGCCTGTCTCTGGCAAAGACTGGATATAGTGACGTATCGACCGGTGGGGTCACAAGAGGTCACCAAAGTTCATACCGTCTCGCGGTTCACGAACCCACCGACGAAACTACCCTGCGCGTTTCCGCTTCTCGTTAAAGCCAACATTTCATTGTACGACTTTTCTCTATACACTGATGATCATAACAAACGAGAGCAACTTTTTCATAAGGGCAGGTATGTATGTAAAAAATAGTCGACGATTATCGCTAAAGATATAACATTGCGATACAATCATTTTCTTTTTTATTTCCTTCTTGCAACATTGTCGTCGTGCCTGAATAGGGTTCATTCCTTTATTCTGATCATTTTATTTTTAACTCAAATTTTCTTATCGAGATTTTTCTTTCTTTTACATTTTCGACATGTTGCTTGTTATACAATATAAGTTTGTATTGTATCGGCATATCTAGGTCCTTCGAACGATTAAACGGTCATACGATAGGGTCTATAGAATCGTGTTTATATTTATCGAGGCGATATAAGAATATTTTATATTAACAAAATATTTGAATATATTTAGAAAATCGTGTTTCTCCTGTTTATCTTTCTTGTAAAAATCGATTATCACTGACGTCATCGTCCTTACATCTCGATGATAACAGTTCAACACTTTGAATAAGTTATTTCACACCGACGATACGATTGTAAAGCAATTACGATTTACTTCGTTGCACTATCAATCTCTCTGTCAGATAGTTAGATAGTCACTTGTCATTCCGATAATTGTATCCAAATCGTACACGCGCGTACTTATACGGAGTTTACCATTGACAAATGTGAAAATTAGAATCATCGATGGACCGATTAATATTTATTTTCTATCCAATAATCGACGTATTACTAATTGACAATTAATCTCGTTCCGAATTTGTATAAATGAATAACATTATCAGAAGTTTAAACTCGATAAAGAAAAACCTGGTGAGGAAAAAATGTAGCAAAGTAGGATTAAAAAATTGTCAATTGAAATGATTCATTTCCGCTTTGACTTTTCTTTCTCATTTTGAAATGACAGATGTTTGCATCAGCTTCTTTTTATACTACTAGAAAAAAAAAAAAAGAAAAAGAAAAAGTATGCAGATCGATTAGCGTTGATAAGTGTAATTATTGTGGAATGGCATGTTTGCAGCATGATCGGGGCCATGCCAGCAGTGGCTGTACGCCATGAACGCAGGAGACAAGAAAAGAGGCTAAAACGACCGAGTCAGCTTTATTTGGGTGGCCAATGGATGCCACCCCTTCAAGGTTCACCACCTACACCTAGTCCCCACGGACACAATAGTCATCTAGATCCGCTTCCAGAGCTTTATCTTTGCGGCAAGGTAATCTACGTTTTAATCTTTCACTACGAGGACATTTCCGTTTTCTCTTGACCTATTTTCAAATCTTCATTTTTATTTTTTTTTCTTCCTTGGAAACATTTTTCCTCCGGCAAACGACCTCGAGGTCGTTCAACTGTTACTGCGAAGCGTACGAACAAAAGTTCTTTTTTAACGTTGTCATGCAGATTGCTTTTAATAATTAACAATTGTTTAAATTAACTTGTATTTAATTAACGGCAAAGGATTAAAAATGTCCATTAAATAGCTCATTCGAAAAATCATTTTGAGTAAAAGTAGTTGTGTTATATTTAACGGACATGCGAGGTGAAATCATTCTATAGACTTTGAAACGTAACAACTTAAGATACTTTATTATATTATTACAATCGATAAACTAAGAACTTTTATCAATATTTTCGAACCACGTCAGATTTCAATGAAAAAACAAATATTTCAAGATACACCCTGTTGGACCTTGAGATTTTCCGATAGTTTGATGATGCAATTAAAATCTTCTCTCAAATTTGCTAGATAGTCTAACAATGTCGTTATTCGCAGATATCCGGTTTGCACGCAGTCGTGGTGTGTCTGTTGTTGGGTGCAGTGGTACTCGTGGTTGGTCTTGTCCAACTTGCCCCGGGGGCAACGACCACAGACCACAGACTCGCTTTACTCATCGCAGGCGCCACTTTGCTCTTACTGGGTAAGTTTATCTTTTCCTCTCAAGATTTATCTTTAACAAAGTTAGAAAAAGAAGAAAATATATTTGAATGAACCCTTTCGGTACTACCAAAAGTTAAGATCATTTTTCAAAAGAAATGTATAGTATATTGGGAATAGGATATTTTATTATATAATATTATTTTTACTTTTTTTCTAATTTAAATAAATAATTAGAAAAAAATGCGCGTCTGTAGGAGTGCAACCCTTCAGACACATTTGAAAATGTTGCTTGCGAGTGTCATCTACTGGGACGGAATTTTTTTTCTGCATAAACTGTTTATACACGTATGTATTACGGGTTGCCAATCTTTCGGGCAGAAAAAAATTCCGTCCCAATAGATGGCGCTCGCAAGCAACATTTTCAAGTGTGTCTGAAAGGTTGCATCCCTACAGGCGCGCATTTTTCTAATTATTTATTTAATAACTAGAAAATTCAAAGAATAAATAAAAAGTTTGTAACTTTTAGGTATCATCTTGGCTGCCGTGAGATGTTACGTCCTACATTGCGTTCCTTTACCAGCGGATTCGCCCATAGCCACTCCCCTTCCTCCATCAACAAACGAGCACAATCATCAGGCAATGGTATCGAGAGGTACCTTAGACCTTCTAGTCGGTCATCAGAACCAACCGGAGACCGACGCTCTTATGCGCACCGAGCAACAACAAGAGCAGCAACAACAACATCAGCAACAACAGTATCAACATTATCATCATCATCATCAACATCACGGTAACCATAAGAAGAAGCGTAGCTCTCAAAGCTCTTATCCGGATGAAGCCTAATCTTTTGTATCATTTTGATGCGCGAATCGGAGAGTAAAAGAGAAAGAAAGATAGATAAAGAATAAGAGAGAGAGAGAGAGAGAGAGAGAGAGAGAGAGAGAGAGAGGGAGAGAGTGAGAAAGGGGGAGATGAGGTAGAAAAAGAAGATAATAAGGAACAAGGAAGAAAGGGAAGAAAGAAAATAAATGAACACAAAATCGTGGGTATGTTTGAGAGAGAAAGAGAATGTATGAAAGAAAACTCCGGTATGGTTAGAAAGTAATAGAAGGAAATCCGTCGAGAAGCCGCAATGTCTCTTATGATGCCCTGTATATGTACATTATACTCGATTCTTTTATCTTTTGTAACTTTCTATATATAAATAATGCAAATACATATTATACACACACACATATATATATATACATAATATTATACTATACATATTATACATATACGTATTATGTACCGTGTACTCAGTAATTAAATGTTACTGAAGAAAGTGCACTTTTCTGTAATGTGTATGGGGTAGTAGTACTTGTTCTGTCAAGTTATTACAGATTAATCAGACTTATTTCTAATATATTTAAATAATTAATATATGGAAAATGATGAATTAAAAAATTGAAGAAATTGATAAATTTGGAAGAATTTGGAGATTGTTCAATTCAAAACACCCTATGCATTATTAACGAAAGAGCTCGTTACCATTATAAAAGACTAAAATTTGTTCTGACAAAACTGATGAAATTTCTGTACAAAAAAGTGTTATATGTATATACATACATGCATACATACACAAATATATATATATAAATATAAATATAAATATAAATATAAATATGTAGAGTAGAGACGCATATATAACAAATGGTGAAACAAATAATAATTCCTCTCTGCACGAATATTTACAACATATTGCATACGTTAGACGGGAAAAAAATGGAACAATGAATGAAGAATATCTCGGTCTGACAAGATAGAAGAAAAAAAAAGATAAAATATTACAAAAGAGCGAGGAAGAAGGAAAGAATAGGAAATGAAAAATAAGATGGAGATTGGGCGGAATAATTGGTGAATAAATTCAATGTGATTTTATGTGCCAATTTTGAAAACCAATATACCATAAATATTTGATAACAATCCATAATACTTTTCTTTCTACCGAGCTCGATTGTTGAAAAAATACATACATTGTCAAAAGAATTACGTACGTAATTTTTAAACCTCTAAATCTGTAAAAGATAAGAAATCGTTTATCCCGTCTATCATTAAATAAATAATTCATTCCTCTGTCTTTCGAAATAAGTACAATTTGAAAGGAACAATCGATCGTCACTTTAACTATATTATTATTTGATATTACTTATTCGCGATTTATAATTATGCGAAATGTTTTTTAATTGAGAATAAAAAAGAAAGGAACAAAACGTTTGATATAATAAGCTTCTATACATACGTCCGATCTTCTAAGATTATTTATTCGCGTACGTGATACAAGCAGAAGAATCATGTGGGTGGTGTTTTTATTTTAGCGCTAAGAAAGAAGGATCAAAAATAGATGTCGATATCCACCTATTCTCGCTTTATTATTCAAACGAAACGAAGAGAATTACCAGTAACCAGTGGGGGAAAAAAAAACAACAAATTTTATGTGAAATTCTCGACACACGCATACACACACACACACACACACAATCACCTATTTACACAACATCAAACATCGCTCGAATTTTTCTAATACGAGCTTTGTATATATTATTATACTGAATGAGTGATGATATATAGGAAGATGAATGAAACGTTCGAAAAAAACGAACGAAAGTGAAAGTAAAAAAAGAAGAGGGAAAGTAGGATAAATAATTAAATTGATAAGGACAATTGGAAGAGGGATGAGGACCGTAATAATAATAATAATAATAATAAGTGTCGTTACTTTTAGCTAGGACTTTATCGATACATTTTACTCAGCACTTGCACTTTAATCTCGATGCTATTTTATCGAGGATAAGTATTTTAGCAAAATGGATAAGAAAAATGGACAAAAAACAAGTATAATAAAAACAAAGATGATGATGATGATGATGATGATGATGATGATGATGACGATGATTATAATAAATAACGATAAAGATATTATTAAAAAAATGAAAAGAAAAAAAAAACAAAAATACAAAAACAAACAAGAAAACGTGTATAAGAATTTACAGCAATCTTGCGAGCGCAGCATTATGCGAAAATCTATGTGTCTTTCGAATAAAAAAATATTTAAATTCTCTATTTACACTAGGATATTTATACTTTTAAGCAGCGAGGTGAGAAGATGGAGAAAACCAAAAAAAAAAAAAATAAATAAATCTTATTTGCCCACGTGACGGGAAGACCAAACGAGAATGATATAATATTTTATCAGGCTAGGTGTATGTGTGTACGTATTATTTATTTAATCGTCGAGAGAGTTAAACAAAATTTATCGACCCATTCGCTGACGAGATATCGATTATATAATTTTTTAAATTCCTTTGAAAATAAAGACAAAGAAATATTTCATGTGTTCGGACAACAACAAAATAATGAATAATTAATGAATTATAATTGAAATAGTCGATCTATGGTCATGCCTATCTTGAGGTACTTGCGATAGGGTCGATTAAAAAAAAAGAAGCGCTGCCAAATTCGCTTTAAAAAGAAAAAATCATTGTAATATTATTCGTGCCCTAATTGTAAGATCGATTAAAATCGTTTCGTATCTGTAAACGTAACGATATTTATCGATCGTTATTTTTTCATTGTCTTTCTTAAGTAAGAACGTAATCACCTAATACGTTGTTCGTATTTTACAAAGGAAAAACACGATGACGAAACTTTTCCCATCACGTGGGCGTACACGTTCGACTACCGTTGGGGTCCACTTAAAGTTATTACAAATTTAATGTCTAATGAACAGATATATTGTATAAGATAATTTAACGAAGCGAAACGCGCCAGATGGCAGAAATGAAATTTTTATCAGGGTTAAAATATCGTCACGTATATATTCGTCTTTCGCAGCTATTTTATTTATTTATTCTTGGTCATCTGGTGCAGTGATATAAATAAGTATAACAAATTAGAAGAAAAGGGAGAGATAGAAAAAGAAAGAGAGAGTAAGATGAAGATTGAGCATATACACTTTAACATGACGTTTAATTATAAAGCATGAGTTAACTCTTAATTTAGTATGAAATGTCTATTTAAAGATAAGAATCGATAAAAAGTAATATAATATAAGATAATATAATATAGTATAATATAATATAATATAAAAAAGTTATTTCCTAATTCGTAACCGCGATCGTTAATTTTTGATGAAAAATATTTCTCCTGGAGATTTTTCCAAAAAGAATTATCGATCTTGAACACGAAGTAAGTGGGTTTACATACTAATTAAATACATAATATATATATATATATACCTTTAGCGCTGTGGCATTTAAAAAAAAAAAAAAAACCATGGACACAGTAAAAGCTCGAACTTCCCTTTAAAAACTAACGCGTGTAAATACATAATTACATAGTATGATAATTTAAGCTCTCTAACGACAAACTTTCAATGCAATTTTCTAAAGCGCGTATTTTCCTTTTGATCCCCTTCTAATACGTTTTTATCGTTACCTTGTTCTTCGATTCAGCACGGCTACAAGCTGAAAACGTTTAGAAGAGGGTTGGAAAGGTGAACAAACGGTGCAAAACGGCCAATAATATCTAAATTCGAAATACGATTCAAACAAAATAAATAAATAAAATAAAATAAAAATAAAATAAAAACAACATAAAGAAAAACGAATTACGCTTATGAAAACGCAGCTTCTTCGAATAAAATAAACATTTCTTCCATTTTCTCTCTCTCTCTCTCTCTCGCGCGCTCTCGCCGATATTTAAATAGTAATATTAACTAACTAATAGAATTTTTTTATTTGCATTTTCTACTAATCCTAATAATTTTCTTCCATTTTTCTACACCATACTTTATGGATCGTAGTTGAGGGTCATTTGCAATCGAATTATTCTCAAACGCTTCACTATATACATACATACATACATACATACATACATACATACATACCATATTAACCTATATTATATATAATATGTAATAGCAATATTCATATATATCATATACTTTTTGCGTCCGTTTGTTTGTTTTTTTAATTAATGCAATTAACCAAGTAGAATATTAATCATTATTGTTAGTTCACTGATTGTAATAGTATCACGCTCCTGCCCAGCGTTTTCTGCGAATTAAATTCGAATATGAGTTTCAAATGACGACAAGAAAGTGTCACGAGGACTTCTACAAAATAAAAATCTACAAAATAAGTTGTGTCTATGATAAATAAATAAAATAAGCCGCGTGTGTACGTAGGTAGGTTCGTCTCTTGACAAATACTTGGATCAAATGCGACGATTAATTAATAAGACTCTTAAGAGACGTCATTTCTATTATTTGTCACATTTTCTTTTTCTTATTTAGATTTGAAATTTTGAAAAGATCAAGTAGTTCGATAGAAAATAATTTCAATTGGATTATATGCAAGTGATTTTGGAATTGAAAATCGTTGAAACGTCTCGCGAAAGATCTAAATGTATTTCTGTTAGTGAGAACTTGCTTGAGTTCGTACGCGAAATAATTAATGCGTAATAATTACAAGAGTAGAAATAAATAAATAAATAAATGAAAAATATTAGGAAGTATGTAATATGCCAAGCACAACACACAACTTCTATAGGCATCTGAACTTTCTTGAATTCTCACGTGATCTTGTAGTTTCTAAATCGTACTTCATGCGAGCCTATCTTTCTTTTCGCGAAGCATTTTTTTCTCTCTTATACATAAATAAAAAATAAAAAAATAAAATAAAATAAAAAGTATAAACCTCTTACGTTAAAACGCACAGAGTATCGGCTAAACGTGTATATGATACCCTCTTCAGGGTATTCACAAACAAACAAATGGCAACTAACAAAAAAAAAGGGTTTAAGGGTTTATTTAAGAAATAAAAGAATAGAAGAAAATGAAAAAAATGAACGTTCATATTGTGATAATAAGATACTGTTTCCCTCTGTGCCGTGGAACGATCGTAGAAACAAACTATTAAAAAAAAAAAAAAACGCGTTGCGATCGTTCAATGAATCCATAGATAACCGGTATATAATTAAAATATATACATACATATAACGAGGGAAAGTATATAAACGATTCAAGAAAGGCAATCTCTCAATCGTTATTTTTAATCATTATATACACGCATATGCAATTCTTTCGAACTAACATTCGCTGACTGGTTATACACAGGTGTACGCACGCAATGTTTTGTATATACATACATACGTATACAAATATATATACATATATATAAATATAAATAAGTTCCTCCTATTTAGTTTGGAACTCTACTCCATTAATATGAATCAGAGCTTTTTACGAATAATCAACATGGATAGCTCTGTAAGATGGATTTTAGATGATTAATTATTGTCTTATGTAATAAGTTATTAATTATAAATTTTACGTACAAGTTGTTGTCATTTGTTCCGTTTATTATCGGATAAATATATTAAATATATATATTTTTGGGATTACCTTTGTTGCAGTCAGAAAATGCAATGATAACATTACGATTTTTACATAGATTGTAAAGTGAACATGTAAGGCATACTTTCTCATGATATAATATGTACAAGTATATACGTTCGATCATTGCAAATAGGTATGATTACGACGTTGATCAAGAAGAAAGAATAAGATGGGCAAAAAAAAAAAAAAGATATACCATGTCAGTTACACGTGAATAGCCTCTCCTTAAAGAAACGCTGATGTTGTAATCCTATATGTGATTCTATAGCAAACAGCAAGTAAAAAAAAAAAGAAAGAAAAAAAAATAATAAATCAAGAAAAAACTCTACCGCTATTGTAACTTTCAGAGTTTAATAAAACGTTTTCACTAACAAACAAACAAACAAACAAAAAAACTCATTTATCGATTTAAATATTGTATCGAACAATTTTTATTCGATAGATTTCATTCGGATTATAAAAAAGAGGATTATTAAAATTGATTCATTCATCGAATTTGAAAATCATTGCGATAATTTTATTTGGCAATATTTTTCATTTATATCTCGCCCACGTGATTTTACATTTACGTCATTCATTCGAAGGCTAATCTTCCGATTGCTCGTATCCAACAATTTCCGTCTCTATTTCGAATTAAACACGTATGCATGTATATTCGAAAATTTACCCCTTACGATGCCGAATAAAATTATCGGAATTAATTAAATTTACATATAAATACATATTTGGTAAATTTTCCTATTAATTTGGTCAAATACTAATCCTTTTCATTCAAGTCCTTTTCCTTTCTGAATCTTGCAATTTTTCTTATTTCTGTTGAATTTATCAATTTTATTAATAAAATGTTAAGCATCATTCATCTCATTCCAGTAACTTTTACTTGAAAATTTGAAATAGCATCCCAGTATTTGGCGATACATCACTTTAAAGGTAATCAAAAGTTACTTCTATCCAAGTTAAATTGAATTTTTTCGTGTATATTGATAAATAGATATATCAAAAGTCTCCGCGTATACTACTATTTACGCCATCCATTTTCAAAGGAACGAAATTAACTAGTAAACAAAAAAAATTAGATTACTAACCTACGGTCGGGAATGCAACTATGTCGTTATGGATTTAATTACGTGATGGTAAAACAGAAGACAGACAATAAATTAATTTGAAAAATTTTCATTACTTTTCTTCGTCAGATGAAAAAATAGAAATGTTTCATTTTACCATCTCTATCGATTATGAAGAATGAAATAATTTCTAAATTTAAAGAAATATTTTCATTAAAAAATGAATGTAAAATATTGTGAGAAAACATGTGTCCATCAAGTAGCAAACATGGAACTTGTAAATACGAATGTGTTTGTATTTATTTTCATGAAATTTCTTGATGAAATTAGCCATCATTTCGCAATACTTCTATATACATATATATATCAGTCAGTCGATACAATTAACAGTCGTCGAGGTCGAAGGTCAGCAATCGCAGATGACCCGAGATTGTCCCTCGATTTTCTTCACCTTTCTCGGGGTGGATGGCGCTTTAGGTTGTGTCACGAACGATCCACTTGGTTGATTGAGGTCGAGCGTTCTTTCACGAACCCAACTTATTCTCTTTTATTTTGTTCGCATTGTTCCTTGCTCACCCTTTGGTCCTTCTCTTTGCATTTTCTTTACAGGAAACAGAAAGAGAAAGAAGAAAAAAAGAAAGAGAGATACCTACCTCAAATAATTCGATCGTATCATCCTAATAAATTGATAATAAATGTTAATGACGTAAAACATTATTTGATGTATCAGAAGATTTTCAGCTAAGCGTAATTGTAAATTTATAAAGCGGATTTAAACCCATATAAACTTATATTTCTCGCACGTGTGGGTGCATGAGCCCACGTGAGTAATGTGACGAATGTTTACAGTGATAGTATCAATCGCAATACTATGTACACGTGCGTGTATCACGTATGTGAGGAAAGGTTATAGGTATTCGTATGCGTTACCTGAACAAGAAGATGATTATGGTAGTGATGGTGTTGGTGTTGGTGGTGGTGGTGGTGGTGGTGGTGGTGGTGGTGGTGATGATGGTGGTGGTGGTGGTGGTGATGATGGTGGTGTATGGAGGTAGGAAAGAGGAAAAAGAAGGAGAGAGTGATGTGGGAGTGGGAAAGTAGGGGAGTAGGAGCTCGGTGTGATGGTAACTTCAACACGATGCAAGTGGGTGGTAGAAGGGTGGTTTATCGACCAGGACGCAAACCCCTAAAGGCTCAGTATTCGCGGGACCAGCACTCCGTTAAAACGGTCGTGCGCTGGACAAAGATTTTTCCGTAACATCCTCTTGTCTTACAATATTTAGCCTGTAAAAGTTAATAAACAAGAAGAAATATTCAATTAAAAATATCAAATTATAGGAGAAGATTAAAAAGTGTCCGATGCGAGTATCATCGAATTTGTAGACAGCACCTTTTTTTGGTTAAGCGCGCGATTTTCAAAAGGAATCACAACCTAGAGATAAGCTCTTGACCATCAAAGTAAGTAACATTTGAAATAATAATTAGTTGTAGTATTAATTTAGAAACTGCATCTTTCGTCGTTGGGTTATGTCAGCTGTCAGATCGAAATGTAAATAAGAGACCTTTCGAGTTGATTGACAAATGTTTAAAACAAAGAGATCAAAATATTGACGGTTAATGTTTGACTTTGTTTATGCTATCTACCCACTCGTTGCTAGAAATTGTAGCAAACGATCGCTATGGTCGCTCGCGTGCAAAACCCTTGTATATCTCTGCGCGCAGACACGCGAATCTCGTTAAAATAATTCCAAGAAGACTCCTCCTATACTTTGGAATTTTCTTCTTTCTCTTTGTTGCGTAAATTTGTATATTCTTTCGAAGAGATGCCAAATTCGATTTGTTTTTTAATCTTCTATCGTTTCCCGATCTTTTCTCAACGATCGAGTGACCCAGTTGTTGATCGCTTATTCGTCGCGGGTTCGTGAGATATTGTTGGATGACCTGTAGTGACCTATTTATCTGAAAGTTTTAATGAACCGGTGGAGGAACTTTTGTTCTCATCACGTGCATCGCAATGTGTCCCATAGATCAAATGTAAAATAATAATATACGATTTGATGGTATAGTAATGCTGGTTCGTTCCATTATACAAGGAATTTTGAAAAGCTTTCAAAGCTAGATCGTGATAGAGTAAATGATTAGTTATGATATAGGTACAATAGTATGGGGTGCAGTGACCCCGATTAGCAAATTCATCTCGTCCAATATAGGTGAACGTCTCTGGAAGACAGCCAAGTCGAAGTCGCAAGCGCTTACTGTGAGTCAACGTACGTAGGGGAAGCTTTGGAGCGAAGACATTTCCATAAATCGTCGTTGCTCCCTTTTCGAGTGTGCTCTGGTATTTCCAACTGGTCGATAAATAGGTCTTCTCTCAATAGACTCGTTTTAGGTTAAGAATCATCGAAAAAACCATGATAAATTTTCATTTATACTTTTGTATATTTTGCGGGAAACAATTAGACATAAGAATAAAAAATGGATCCTTCCACCATGTTCACACTGATTTATTATTTCCATGTTGAACACGAAAGAGCCAAGGATGCAGCTTGGCATCTTCCCGGCGAAAAGGTGAACCACCTTGATGTCGTGCTGCCTCCGATAAAAGCCGACTTGCATGCGCCATGCGGACTCACGTATTTGCATAAATAATACCCCGGGCCATTTACTTTTATCGTTGAGACTGCACCTTCGATAGGGACTTTAATTGGGCTTACTGGAAAATTTTGTAAAAGATAAATTTCGTGGTAACGTTTTGGGTCGTTAACTCACACGCAGATTGTAAATTCCAATTGTATTACGCATTTCTTATCGTTCATACAAATCTCTTATCAATCTCTTCCTTAGAGTTTTACATTGAAATACTTACTATTTAACTTGGAAATTATTCTCTCATTTTCCCTTGCCTTTTTCTTTCTTTGAATTTATTCTCGCGTCATTCATTCGACGAATATTCGACTAGCCGAAAGGCAGAGTGCATAGAAAAAGTTTGAGATTCTTTTGAAGGATAATAAGCCATGTTGGACTATTCGAATGTCACTCCACTTTGTTCATTTTTCGCGAACTCACGAAAAATAATAAGTGAAAAGAGAAAAGAAGAAAAATGAAAGATACCTTTGTAACGTAGTTACAAAGTTCTACGTGTTTACGTAGTAAAAAAGAAAAAAAAAGAAAAAAAAGAAAAAAAAGAAAAAAAAAGAAAAAAAAAAGAAAAAAGGGTCAAGTTTTTAATACGAAGTAAGAGCTCTAATCCAGTCTCTTTTTTCTCCGTACTTTCTCGGACTCTGAAAGCTCGCTTGGCTGAAATCCAAAGCTTAGAGAGTAGCGAACTGGTTGTACCTTGTGGTGTGTCTATAGTCGGCCTCTACTACACTACTACTACTATTACAACTACTCTACTCTCTCTTTCTTTCTTTCTGCGTTTGGTGGTGCACATGCAGCTGCAGCCATGACACCGGGAACCAGGCCACTGTCCCACTTTACGCCTTTCCGTGCAATAAAGGTTACCTCTTCGTCGTCGTTGTCGTTTTCGTTGTCGCTGTCGTTGTCGTTGCCGTTGTCGTTGCCGTTGTCGTTGAGACGACGTACACGTAACCGACTCCTTACAAACCTCGTTTTAGTGTGAATCGAAAATCAGTAACGTTGAAAATCTATAGAACGAAGGGCATAGTTTATTTGATGGAATTTGTTAGTAGTCTAAAAAAGAAGAAGAGAGAAAGAGAGTATCTATCTAAAAGGACTCACATATCGTTAGAGAAAGACTTGAGATATCTTATATCTAGCAAATAAGTACTTTTAAATAATGACTGAATTAAGCGTCTTTAGCTTCCAGACGGTAGATACTATTTTTAGGGTTTCTATTTAAAACCTTATCAAAAATATTTTCTTTATTTTTACTTGTTTTTGAAATTACGTATTTACATGAAACGTGAGTAGATACCTACATGTTAGACACCTACATGTATATAATACATGTTGTTCCTTAAACGTACGTCAAGCTTAAATAAATATGGTGTTTACACCATATCACGTACCATTTGTCATCGTGTACGCGTATTGGGATACACGCAAGACACAAGGTTTATCACTGACGCCCCCACAAACGTAAATCTAATGAAGTAGACTAAACGAAGAGTTTGTCGTATCGTTCAAACAAAATTGCATTTGACCATTTTCGATGACGCAGATGTACTTTGTGTTTTTTATTTTTATTTTACTTCATTTTCTTCTTTTTTCCTTTTTCTCTCTTATAAAAGTATAATTAATTAGATGAAAGTCAATTGGAGAAGGAAAAAAAAAATAAAGAAATATATATTCAACATAAATTATTTTATCTATGAATATTATTGCATAATATTATTTTTTATATACCTTCACATAATTATAATTTTGAAAAATTGACGCATATATTAGAGATATTAAAAGGGTTAAACTCAAGGCTAACGCGGACGCGTTATAATCGTGCTCTTGAATCTTACAATGGCAGTAACTAGATTTCTCGTGACGAGCAAACACACACGCATGCATATAGATATACCTAAAGAATTTGCATGTTAATTGGAAATAAAGCGTTTACTCATCATTCCTTTATCTTTCATTTCGTTTTGTTTCTTATCGTTTTGTATATATTTCTGATATAACAAACAATAATATCTAAAAATAAGTGATTCGACTAAATACCGAATAAAAAGAAAGCTTTTTGAAAGGTGTAACAAGACGAAGAGGAACAGAAAAAAATGTATTGAAAGAATGAAAAAATAACGAACGACTGACGACTACCTGTCTGTCTATCAGCATGCAGCTTTAAGAAAAAACTACGAGTCTCGTGAGTTATTATTTTTCCACAGGATCGACACATCCATAGGTAATAACAACTCCGCATACTTAAGAAGTCCTTCGATTAATCGACGTTCCATTGGCGATGGCTTATTCGTAAAAATAAACTTAAAATAATAGTGTGATTAATGTTTGCGTCTAATATAAGATATCATTTATCTCTTTCAAAAAGTTGAACGCGCTGTGCAACACGTCGAGTGAATCTGACGTATAAACTAATGCCGTAAATGCGAAAACGTGTAATAAATCACATCCTTATTTATTCCAAATTTAAAATAATAGCTACATTCAATTTTAATGCAATATTTCAATGATCGTGTTATACAGTCAACATTTGTTGATCAATCAAAAAAACCAGAGAGGATCGTTCGTACAAGATTAAAATTCGAAAAGAAGAAAGAATAAGGGGGTGGGGTTAAGGTGGTCTCGTTAAGAGACTGGAAAGAGAACGATCGATGAGAATGAGGCGAACGGTAGAAGGACGAGAGAGCGCAGCGATAGTTTTCAGACAGTGCAGCTGCACCCCTTGTGTGCCCTGGCTGTTCGATAACCGAGGTGCAACGTCCGTTGGCCCCGAGAATATATCTAGGCCAACACCACCACCACCACCACCACCACCACCTACCAGTGGCACCAGCAGCAACAGCAGCAGCAGAACCGGTAGCAGCAGCACGAGCTAACAAAAGCAGCAGTATTACCAACACCACCCATATCAAACCGGTTACAAGTACTCTAACTAGACAAGTAACACTAACACCTGCTGCCTGCACTCTCGACATAATAGACCGATCCACGTGTCTTGTGTTTGCAATGCTTTGTTAGCCAGCAGCCGGCACCCTTGCCTGACAACGACGAGCTTTTTCCTTTGTTTCCTATTTCATAAAAGAATGTGTATATATATGCAAGAGTAAAAGAAAGGAAAGAAAAAAAAATGATAAAGGGACACGAGGGAGAAAAAGATTCTGCGACGCAACTAGGATGGTTCAATTAATTCAAGGACACGTCTAGGGAAAATCCGCTTTCTATTCAAATCGATAAGAGAAAAAAAAGCGATATTTCCAAGAGGAATTTTTCAATATCCTCGACCCGTTGCCACCTTCCAGAATAGAAGGTTGATAACTCGATGTATACAACACTCGTTTCCTTTCTTAGAAGAACTCTGCTTTCGATTTATTATCGGAAAAAGTAATCATCTCTCGAAAGATTCGTAGCTATTCACTCGAAATGTTGCAAAGAAACACGATTGCGCTTCATTTATTTCCTTTTTTTGAGCTTCGTTAAATTTATTTGTTGTACGAGAGAAATCTCGTTGAGAAAAAGAAAGGTAATTATTGCACAAATTAATTGTGTATACTCGTTGAATTATTCCTGTTCAATTGTAGAAATTCTTAATTGCGATTGCAAATTTTTTTTGTTCTTTTTTAATCTTTTTATTTAATCTGAAATACACTATTCTCTATTTATATTTCCAATGTAAACTTTTATTTCATTTTAGAAACAATACAATATCTAATGATGATTGTAGAATAGCGTGAAAAAGGTAGAAAAAAAATGGAATGAAAAAAAGAAAAGAAAAAAATATATTAGAGTATAATATTTTAGTGAAAGGACGCCCACGCGTGTGCGTTATCATATTATATCGATATGCGAATCGAGAATATAAAACGTTTAGATTTCCAAAAATATTGGGAAAATATATCGAATACATAGATTTCCATGTATGCGTATGCGTGTATAGATATTATTTGACCTTTTGCGATGTCACGTGTCGCGATAAAAAGTAATTCAATCGGAAAGATGTTTTTTTTATACCTTTATAGAATCGTTTCACGGAAGGATGTCTGTCATTGACATTTTCTCTAATGAACCAAAAGAATTCTTACAATGGTAGTCGTTAGATAACATTATCGTCTAGCTCATACATAATAACATCGATCGAAACACAGCATATATGTAACATATATGTAACATTTTGGAAAATAAGCCGCGAAACGAAGTTATCAAAGTGAAACTAAAGATTCAGCCCTCCTCCTTAGGAAAGGCCCCTACTTGCTCGTGCATCCGTTAAAGCTGTTCCACTTTCCACGTCGAGCGTGCAGCTCTTCGATAACCCTGGATGATTTACACCTCAGTTGGAGGTTCTATTATTTCGTGCTATATATTAGCTATATATTACAAATTGAAATACGAACGTACTATATTCCTTTCTAATTCAAATTCCAAACTTACGTTTAAATCAATCAACAACTATTTAATCTTTCTTTATCCAACAAAAACAGATACAAACATTTCTTTCAAGGAAATAGATTCAAGCGAATGATTTTAAATCGTTAGTTTCAATCATTCGATTCTTTTTTCTAGTTCTATGAATCAGAGTAATGAGAGCTATTTTGGGATACGTCAATACACAAACGCAGTATTATTTGATAGTTGTCACTCACATTGGTTTTGCTGACGTTCATTCTCTTTGAGAATGCAAACGAGAAATATATCTAACCGTATTGTAATAATAATAATAATAATAATAATAATAATAATAATAATAATAATCGTGTTTACAGGATGATCACGGCATTACCAGTTCCATCGGTAAAGGTCTTCCACAAAACTTATTACCAAGAAAAGGGGACGAGAATAGGAAATAGCCAACCGGGAAGCCCATTGGCAGAAAGTGAAGCAGTCTTAGCGTTGGCTGACAAAGAACCACCAGAATATTATTTTTGTGGAAAGGTACATGAGAAAAGAAAAACATCCTTTAATATTTCAATTCATTCTTCACCCACGTATGTGAATCTCATAAGCTATTCGTAATATGGTAGGGAATGGTAGACTTTATTCCATCAAAATTTGTATCTATTACGACATTTTGATACTTTCTTCTCTCATAGTTACGAAAAAATTTAACTAGAATTTTGTTTAAATCTCTCGAAAAATAAAAGCCTGATGGAAATAAAGGTTAAAAATAACAGAAGGATATTTAAAAGCGTGGGTATTAAGCTTAGAAACAACACACAGGGATTTTGTTTTCACTGAAAAATAAAATAATTATTTAATCGTGGCATAAGGTTTAAATATTTCATATTTTTTTACAGTAATGTGAGGAAAAAGTATTTTTTCATTTAATTCCTTTCCATTCGTAAGCATAAATAATGAAATATTTATAAAGAGTTTGAAAGATTGAAATCTTATAAAATGCAGTTTTTGTATAAGAAGTTTAAAAAAAGCATCACGGAGAGTCGATCGATATTCGATTACTACGTTATAGTAATTTTAAGTTATTGACGTAGGGGTTATAGGAAGGGAAGGAAGATATTTGTGACGTCATTCGATCCTCGTAGGCGTTACGAGAGGAAGGGCGGAAAAAGCTCTTCTCTTGTAATTTAAACGTGTATCGAGTTTTTTGTTTTATTACAAACTTTTTCATTTTGTTTGATGGAAGAGTATAATTGACATTTCAAATGAAATTTTTTAGAAGAACAGATATTATTTACCTCTTCATCTTTTTCTGTCTCATTTATTTTGTAATCGTTCGTAATTACTCGTCCAAAGTAATTCGATTAAATTGTACGCATTATCTAAGCCGAAGTTAAACGATTATTTTTCATTAAAATTAATATAATTAATCTCTCATTATAAATGGCTTAGCTTCTGTTAGGAAAATGCCAATTAAGTATAAATTTAAACTACCTCTCGCACGCGATGTTCAATGAGTTTGAGTCGATCTATATTTTGGAAAAAAATTCAATGACCTTGACCTTGGTGCTCGATAACGAAAAGTCGAAGGAGAAATTCGAACTCGGCTGAAGGTGCAGCCGAACGAGAAACGCGACAAAGAGCTACCACCCTATCGAGACAGCTATAAAACGTTCCTCAGTTCGCAGAATCAAATTGATCCCTAGAGAAACAAAGAATTACAAGATTTATGCTCTTCTCCTTTTCAAATAGAAATATCCAATCTTTTAGTGTTAATTATATTATAACTCGTTGTAAAGTTTAAAGGGTAGACCGATCGATAGGGTCATGATGTAAAAATTGTCGCCCTTTAATTCTTTAACACGTGTGTGTATATATATATATATATATATATATATATATAATATTAAATAGAATATTTGTTATAAATATTAACAGGTAAATTCTCTTCATGTTGTCGTGGGATCTCTACTTTTTGGATCCGTTGTGCTCGTCGTTGGCTTAGTCCAACTTGCACCGGGAGCCGAAGCCGCACAAAACTCGGCTGTGTTGATAGCTGCTGGATGCGGTCTTCTCCTCGTTGGTGTTTTCTTAGCGCCCCTTCGAGCACTCTGTATTAGAAGACAAAAGGCTGCTCAGAAGGATGGCACGCATCAGAGAAGTATCACCAGCATAGACAAACTTCTATCTCAAAACAGGTAGATCTCTTTAAATTTGACATATTTTTAAATATATTTTTTTATCTATTACCATTTGTAATGAATTGTACTATCAGAGATTTCACTGTCCTGACACCGGACGAACTGGAGGATCTCGTAGGAAGGCCGGCCTCAAGTTTGGAAAACAACAAAACGAGTTCGAAACAAATTCGAAGTACCTAGGTATTGTCAGCCTCGAAGAAGGTAATGCCTTCATCGCCGACGTGCTCGAACACACCATCCTCATCTACATCACCAGGAACGAACTCCTCCATTCTTTACACTCATCGTTTCGACTCGCGCGAGCACAGTCTCGTTTGAAAGAAAGTTTCAAAGCTTATATCAAAGCAAATTTCCGTAATCAGAGGAATAGGGTTAAAAAAAAAGAAAAAATATAAAATAAACAGAAAATAAAATTACGACAACGACGACGAAGCACACAGGAAGAGAATTCATTTAACATTTAAACATTACAATCTTCGATCATCTAATAATTTATTATTCATTCATTTTCTCCTTTAGTTTAACGCATCTAACTTGTAATACTACTTTCGCTTACGACCAATTGGCGTTTTACTTGATTATTATTATTATTATTATTATTATTATTATTATTATTATTATGGTTTTGGGTCCAACGAGGAAAAACGTATGTTTCTGAGAAATCGATTTTTTGTCGACAGATTCGTATTTACATTGGCATGCAAATCAAATTGTTCTACATCAGAGAATAAAATAAATACGAAATTATTATTTCATTGAAAACTTTGTATTTTTCGCATCGATGGAAATGAATGAATTCGTTTGTTAGGAAAGTTCTGAAATTGTATTATTATTAGTTCTGGATTGATGTAACTTTAAAATTATTATATGATATCATTCCAACCAAACTCAACTAGATCAACAAACAATTTCAATTTGAATGATTGAGAAATAATGAAGATAAATTTAATTAGTTGAGTAAGAAAGTTTATAATATTAATAATAACGATAATAAACAAACAAGGCCTAAGCCAAAATAATTATAATTATGATAGTTTATAAAATAACATGTGAATAATTGAATATAAACTACATAAATAAATCAGTTGATTGCATTTGAAATCATAAACAATTCATCGTAAAATCGTAAATTGAAGCTGCTGTTATTTCAAAGTATATTCATCAATTTAGAATGATTTATTCAGAGGTAAAAATAGATTCGATCAAAGCACGTAGTCCATTGAAATTGGCAAGTTTGTGTTTCTAAAACGATTGAAAATCGTTACGTTGATGGTCTAACAAGATAAATTTGAGATCAAAGAATAATACGTTTTTTCTTCCTCCAAAAAAGATCGAAGACGAATTGATTAGAAATAAAAGCGTCGTAGGATGAGCGTGAATATTCACGACTAAAATTTCTCTATGTAGAAAGAAAAATTTAAAGAAAGTAACGTGCAAATTCGACCAATCAAAGGAGTTGCCTTCCCTTCGTCGTACGTTGTTCAAGTTGCGGTCCACTCTTTGTGTTCCAAAAAAAAAAAAAATAATAATCAATATCCAAAACAAAACAAAAAAAGAAAAATGCATTCAATGATGCATACGTTGCAATGCATCTTGCAATCAACATCATGCATTTAAATCGAACATCTTGAAAAATGATGCTTTAAAAAAGATAAAGAAAAAAACTTTGAGCGAAATGAGTTATAACATAAATATATATATATATATACACCCTACTATACACGAGAGAAAACATGAATAACAACATAATCATTTAATAAACCGAGACATAGCGATGTAAGTATATATATATTTCTCGTATCGTAATTTTTCTAATGGGGTTCGCACGTTTCTCCCATAGACAACGGAGAAACGTGTTTTCTGTTTTTTGAAAGATCGTTAAATGCGCGCGCGCGAAATACGTATGTATATTATATTACACGTATTATTTGATTGATGATAATACGAAGAAAATCATTTCCTCACTCTTATTATTAGATATTTGTTATTACTGTTATTGTTCTTATCGTTCTTCATTCGTAACGTTGAATATTTTGTGTCGTATCTCTATTATTAAAAAAAAAAAAACAAAAAAAAGACAAAATGAGAAGAAGAAAGTATGTAATTTTATCAAGAAAAAAACTAACTTCGTTATTCCGTTCAATTTCGTCTACGCCAAAGTCAATTCGTAGGAACCCTTTGTGCATCGAAAGATATAAAAAAAATCTATCGATCATCCAAAAAGAAAAAAATATAAAAATAAGATCGTTACACAAAGGGTTTAATGAAATCATTCGTACTCGGAATAATCCACGTTACAATCCCGTCAAGATATAAGTCTGAGCAACTGCCCTTATTAAAGATGATGATGATGAAGAATAAAAAGACGAAGATGAAGGAGGAGATGAAGATGATTTAAGGAACAAAAAAAAAACAAGAGATATAAAAAATAATATATTATATATATACGTATAAATAGTGTATCTCGTGATATGCCGCGACGATCGGACTTTTACTTTTACCCCCCAGTGTAAGCGGTCGTTTGGTAAATGATTACTTTCGCTAAAAAAAATGTCATCTAATGATAATCAAATTTGTTTAGATAATACGCGCGATCAATCTTCTAATTTCGCGTAAGTAAGTGAGAATGTAATTCGAATGAAAATATGAGTGGAACGTATATTGTCGTTGATGTGTCACGTGCCTAGTAGCTAATATCGTTCAATTAATTATTCGCATATTGTTTTTTTTTCTTTTCTCAAAAGACACGAATTCGCCTTCATCGTGCTTTTAAAGTAATGATTAATGACAAAAGATGCATAAATAGTATAGGAAAAGCGTTTCTCGCTTATAGTGATTACAACACCTTACTTTATCAAGTTCCTGCGAAGATTATATTATTAAAAAAGAACAAGCAACAACAACAACAACAACAACAACAACAACAACAATGGTTAAACGGAGCTTCGGCTGATACAATCTTTTCTAGCTTTTAAGCTGATTTTTTAAAAGGCAAGATAAACTTTAGAAAAAAGATTAGTTCGGTGGTACGATTGATGTTAAATAACGAACGGATTCGAATTCAAACTTGAACTCGACGGACGGTAATCCTTGCTTAGCTCCATTTTGCGAGTTAAAAAGTATAGCCTTTGGAATATACAGGGATATAAATAATAATTGTGACGAATGGGAAATTAAGCTAAAGAGATATAGGTATGTGATAATGTGCAGGGTGAAAGATTTTTAATAGGAATTAACTTTCGTAAGCAGTTTTTTCTCTTCTTTTATGATTGTAGACAACAATATTTCTCTCAGGGGAAATTGACATAACGTTTCGAAAATGCAATATTTCTCTACGTTGATCACTTTTTCCTCGGTCATACATAAATAAATAAATAAATAAATAAATAATAAAAAGATCTTTCTACGTTCCTATTTAAATAGTTCACCCTATACATATATATGTATATCTAAGTACGTCCAAATAGACGAACGTAATAATGGCTCTAAAATCGATAATATCTTCGATATTTATAGTATGCAGCGCACAAGTTCTTCAAATTTGCAAACAAATTTCAATAGTCGTTGCGCTAATTATTTTAATCAAACTCATTTCCTTTCATCACACTGCGATCATTTTTTTAGAAATGTCTCATAACATTTATAGAGAGAAAGAAAAGAGAAAGAAAATGAAAGGAGGATTAGATACTAATTTAGGAGATTAGACGAACGAAAGAAGGAAAAGAGATAAACGTAAAGAGATCGTAGATAAAGTCATTTTTTTGATGCTAGAAAAGTGAAATTTGGATTTTCGAATTAGCACATTTTTTTCCGCTGATTCTACGATCCCAATTTTTGACGTCCTATTAGAGAAATATTAGATAACTCGACGTATAGATCATAGCGAGTGATCGATAATTGAACTTTGACGTTGTTGACAATTTTTCGACGATAGGATAATTCACAGTGTGAAATGAAATGGAAGATGACAAATGAGATTGTATTTCATTCACGCTAGATTAACGAACCCACAACAGTGAAACATACCGAGACGATATTTGTATTGTTTAATGTGCTTCATATTATATGAAACATAAATCGATGTTTAAATGTATAGAAAGAAAGAAAGAAAGAGAGAGAGAGAGAGAGAGAGAGAGAGAGAGAGAGAAATTCTTAGGTCATAAGTTTTAATTCTTATCGTAGAATGCATTAAGAAAAAGGTTAATAAAAAAGAAAAAAAGAAAGAAAGAGGAGCGTTTAGAGATACTAGATACAAATCTAAGTCTATTTGCGAATGCTTGTTCATATCATAGAACGTATAACGTCCTTTGTAATTCATCTTTTTGCTTCGAGCGATTCTCGTAGTTACGAGAATATTCATTGTCGAAAAAGAAGAGATAGTTAGAAGAAGATAAAAGAAAGCAACATTTCAGTGAGAATTTAAACGGAAAAGCGACGTTTGTTATCGATATATATATTATTCTAATACATCTTGTGTTAGAAAAATAAAAAGTTCTAGTTTTCGAATGAATTCGTCGCACCGTTTCTCTCTATAATTTCAATCAAAAGTTTTTCGTAAAATAACCTCGCTCCTGGTATAAAATGCAGACTGTAGAAAGAAAGAAAAAAAGAAAAAAAAGAAGAAAAAGAGAAAAAAAGAAAAAGAGAGTAATAATTATATGCTAAATATGTACGAACGTGCAAAAAAATTTTAAAGGAAACATATCCATTGAGTCACGAACGCGGAGAAATATTTTTTCATTACCATTAGTGCTCACCATTTCAAAGGGAGAAATAATTATAATATATATATTACGTAAAAATACGTACATACATAAATACATAAATGCGCATATAATCACACAAACGCTACTTGCATTTTTCTCAAGATCGAGGTCGTATTTGCTGTGGTTTTCTTCCTTCCATAAATGAGAGAAAAATAGAAAAATCGGAAAAATCAAGAGTGATGTAGTAGGAGATATATGGAAAAGAAACTTTTCGCGTAATAAGTTTCGTACGATTTTTGCGAATACGTTGCGGACGGAGGAAAAAATAAAATAAGAAGCAATTATTTTCGAATGTAATGTAAATTCGTAAAATTATAAGGAGCGTGCCTGACATATTTTAGGAAATTTTATCAGTGTAGAGATGAAGAGAAAAGAGGTAAAAAAAAAAAAAAAGAAAATAAGAAAAAAAAAATAGTAAGAAAACGAACAAAAAGGTGGTGGACTTTGTTTTTTGTAATTTAGCATACGAGAAAAGTGCACGCTTATTGTTGCAATTATTATCCTTTGTAATATCACAAGAGTAACAAAGAGAGAGAGAGAGAAAGAGAGGGGAAAAGATAAAAAATAAATGTCGCGATTAGAGGTGCTTTTTTAGAATGCGAATATGGGTCGTTGAGAAACATAGTCGAGGAAAATAAGATGGATGAAAGATGAAAATCTTTCGTTATTAGATCGCGAGATACCGCTTAGTTTTGTTCCAAAAATATCTCGGGCATGATAGGCTTTAGAAAAAAAAAGATTAAAAAAGATAAATAAAAGTTGGATTTCGATAGCGTGCAACGAGAAAGCCATCGTCGTCGCGAGATAATAAAAAGAAAAAAAAAAAGACATTATTAAAATAAAATAAAACGCGATAAATATTCGTTAAATTGCATTTAACCTTTTGCACTCGAGGCCTTTTTCGCTTGGACGAAGCAACTACTTGAGACGATTATACCAAATTGATTATAGCACTCGAGTACAGAGGGTTAATTGATATTCAAATAAAACTCGACACGATTATAGCAAATTTAAATTATTAGGTAAATATATAATATATATAATAATATATATATAAAAAAAAATACGCTAACGAGAGACGGACTTTAGGACAAAAAAAAAAAGAATTTTTATCCTGTCGTTATTTAATAGATATATCTATAAAATATGTATATCCACGTGCTCGATACTTTTTGTTCGTTGATCGAACTCTTCCGAACTAACTTATCGATAATCGTGTATGATTTCGATTTAAAAAAAAAAAAAAAATAAAAAAAAAGCAAAAGAACAAATAAAACCAAAAAAAAAGTTTGTAAAATTCATCGAAAACGAATGTTAAGGTAAAGCGTGTAAATAAATTCCTATATATCTCTTCTCATTCATCGTCGTTAGAATTCGTTGAATTTTATGAGCCAACGTAATTGTCAAATAAAAAAAAATCAATTTTTTGATCGTCGATAAATATATTAAACTATCTATTATCATAATTCTAATGAAAAAGAAAAAAATAATAAGAAATAAAAAGATAAAAAAACTTCAGCTATTACGATATAATACATATATCTATATTCAATAACGAAATGTCTTCTTTAAAATGAAGAAATCGTAGCCGTCTTTTTATCAAACTTTATCATATCACGAAAGAAGCTTCAATGAAATCGTCTTCTAACGATTGAAAACAAAAAAAAAAATCATCTGACTAATCGTGTCTAAATTACGAAATTAATTATAATCTCTTACGATACTTGGGACAGTTATCAACGATATTTATACTTAATACGTATAACGATTAATATACATGCATAAATACATACATCAAAGCATACATATAATACATATAAATATATTATATATATATATATAGTATATAATATCGAAAAAAACCAATTTTCAAAAAAAAATCACGACGGCTTCTCGTTGTACACTAGAGTCCGTGATTAATATTAAGTCATTCAACGCACACTCGTAGTTCTAAGGGTTTTTATAATGGTGCTCTATGGAAGCAATTGTATTATTCGATTGAGATTTCAAAGATTAGCAACGTACAGCAAAAAGTTGTTCATTCAAGAATGAGAGAGATTTCCTGTAGAACATCATGATACATACCGAAAATTGTAAATAATAAGAATGAGATTTATGAAAGATCTGAGATTAGGACAGAAAGACAAAGAAGAAAGTTTGTCAGAAGATTGCTAGCGATCCTTTGAAAATTTCTCTTTTCATTCTTTTTTTCTTCTTCTTCTTCTGTTATCACTAAAATAAAATAAAATAAAATAGAAAGAAGCAAGAATGAATTACTCGTCGAATTAACGATTAGTTAATAAATGTAACAGAGAATGACGTTAAGTTTAAAGTAAAGTAATTAATAATAAGATTCATTGTGTAAGATTAATTGAACATGTCGTTAAGTTAAAAATAATTTTTCGTCACGAATTTTCAAGAGGAAATTTTATCCTCTGTTTTTTATTTTTGTAATCGCTCGAAAAGGATAAAAATGATTTCTATGGGAAGAAAAGAAAGTATAAACGAAAAAGAAGAGCTTGAATAATAATTAAAAAAGAAACAAAGGTAATACGCGTTGTAAGAAGTTCGGAGTATTTAATAAATGCATTTAAAGGAACGATGACTGTGTTTGCAAGCTGTGTTCTCAAATGTAAGACGGAAAAGTTAATTACTAATAATTAACACGATGATAAACGTGATGAAAATGATTCGACGTGATACGAATAATCGTTGTAAACGTTACTTATCATGTAAACGTTTATTCGAGCCATTTATACCTGGCTACAAATAAGAATCGGTACTTGTAGTGATTTAACGAACATGTCATTACTTTATCGCTTAAGAATTACGTTAATCCGTATATTTTGTAAGCCAAGATTATCGATAGTGATTAATAAACATTACTACGTATTACGATAAACCTCTATTTGATCAAGTTATGCAGAAATCTACCAATCCTTGGTCCAAACTTGGCCCAAAATTAACATGTGCACCCGTTAGAAGTAGAAAAACGTCAAAAAATGACGTATTTCGTCTGTTCTACGAATAAGGTTAGTCGTCAAAATTCTTTGTAGTATTCAAATGCTATCAAAATTCATTTCATAGTTACTTTCAAAGTAAAAGGATCAAATTCATAAACGATGGATGAAATATAGACGTACATTCGTTCACAAATTTCTACTTTCATTTTCATCGGTTGAACAATAAAAAAAGTAAAATGATAGAAAGGATCATATAATTTTTTGCATGGATAGAGATAATAAAATCAGATTAATACTTTCCATAAGAATATTTAAAAAAAATGTTTAACATTTACATTTGCGCGTCTCCGTCAACGTCCGTCCTACTTTTATTGTCTTTGAGTACGTGGTTATGTATATGTCGATGGGGATTTCGATACAATATGAAAGATCATCAAGTAATTATTTCATTTAATTATCAATTCTCTAACATTATTATATTAATAATATTATTTTGATATTCATTTAATTATTTAACAGGTCTTGTATTGTTTGATAATGTACTTTTTCATTATAACGCTTCTCAATATGATATTTTTGGGTCATTTGCAACTCAGTTGCGATCATGTATCATCGACTGATAATTAATATTAATTTCAATTCATTCATAAAGATAAATAGTTGTTTTGTAATCGTATAAAATTATAATGTATTTATTTTTAACGTGACACATTAATTCAAATGGTAATTTGAAGTTCCTGCGCAATCCTTGACGCATGCGCAGATACAAGTGACGTCCTAGATAGCGTTATAGTTAGTTGACGCATGTGCACGGAGTTTTTTCGGACTGTCAATTGTGCAGTGCATTGTGCAGTGTATTGGTGCATAATACGATTGTAAACATTAAAAAAGTAAGATTTATTAATCATTTATCTTTTACTTTTCGATCATTTCTTGAAATAATAAATTACTATATATTTGTTCGATTACATGTTGAGCAGAAATATTACATCTAACCTCAAAATTACATTTGTAATTTATATGTTAATTATATCAAAGAAATACTATTAATAATAATTAAAACGTTATATATTTTTAGATGAACTTGAGAAGGCATACACAATTCCTTGCCAGAACGATATTTGTCAAGAACAATGATGTTGAAAAGGCAGCACGTACTATGAATCGTATTCTTAACAGTGAAGGTATATTTCAACAGTACAGATTAACTAGATACTTTGAAAGACCTACAAACACAAGACGACGAGTTAATTTTGAAAGGTGTAAAGCTATATACAATGAGGATATGACCAGAAAAATCAAATTGTTAACACGGACAGTTAGAGAAGAAGCTTATCCTGGTTGTTCTTAAAGCTTCTTTTTTTCTTCGTAGACACAATTAATAATTTCTATTATTAAATAAAATTCTGAAAAGAAAATGTTTTCATTTTCTGTTGATATATTGAATAAATATGCTGAGAAAGAAGAAGCTAATTCATATTATCTAAGCGACTAAATTCTTTATCATCTTTGTTACTCTTCCTTTTATGGGCTTGTGAAACCTCTATAATATCCTTCCCAGTGCTCCAAAGCAGTCATCATTTGATACTCTATTTTGTTTAATTTAGGAGCAAAAGTTATATAAATTTTGTCTAATGCATCATTCAATTGTATGAAATCCAATTTATCATCAACGAATAATTGTTCGAGTTGAATTGACTAGGACCTGCAAAATGCATATTTTAACTATAATGTATTGTTTGGTTTCCCTAATATTATTCATGTCAACATGATCATGTTTAGTATTGATTCAGTTTTGATTGAGCATATCAATAATATTTCTATAACAAGAGATATTAATAAACATTGTTTAGTGTGTTTCTGAGTCTAATGTAAATGATTTATGATATTGATTATCCTATCAACTTATAGGATTTCGAATAATTAGTTTGTTCGTCAATATCATCGTGTAAAGTAGTAAAGGGAATCTCCGGGTAAGAGGCAAATATTTGAATTTTAGACGCCGAGTATTACCGCTCTCTCGCGAGAAATTGGATCAACACGTTTGTATCGACGGATCAAACATTTTTCAAGCTCTCAGATCATAATACAAAAGAGAATAAGTTTTGTAACATGCGCACTAAAGTTCTTTGTTTTTTTTTTCTTTAAATCCTATAGATCGTAAAGCAACATAAAATAGAAAAAATATGAGTTAGGAAGACGTACACCAGATTTATCATAGTGATTTTCATTTTATTCTTTTGGAATCAAATTATCATGGCGAAAACTTATCTATTCTAATAATCCTGTCGTCTAGGATATTGCCAGACGGTAGATACAGCAGGAGAATTCGTTCTTCTCGAATTTCTGGATAGGAACGGTTCTACGAGTATCTCTCTCTCTCTCTCTCTCTCTGTCCCCCTCTCTTTATCTATCCTTCTTTCTTTTTCTTTGATGAAAAACTTGGCACTACTTCCCATCCGTTCCTACTATCTATTCAATTTTCGCCAAGTTGGCGGAGCCGTTGCCAAGAAAACCAACGGGACGTTTTGTCTTTTCTCACTTTTCGCGGGTCTCCTACAAGCTAGCGGAGAAAGATGAAGGAAGCAGCGTGAAAAAAGATAATTCCGCTCCCGTGGAGTTTCTTTGAGTTACGAGGCGAGATAGCGCCGGCAAAAACCGACAACGAACAATCCAACCTCGGTTTCTTTTACTCGACTAAAAGACTCAGGGAAAGTAAAAAAGCAAAAGTACGTACTTATCAAAGTTGTAATGAAAATCAATTAGGAACTCACTTAGCGAGTTACTTATCGCATTAATTAGTCCTTAACTGTTCGTCAATTTCTACTAAATTTTCAAACCGTACAAAATACGTGGATGTAATAATAGGTAATAATATATGTTTCAAGTAGATTTAATATAATCTATTTATACGCGTGGAATATGTTTGGTTATTGTGTTTATGAAGGATCGAAATACTTCTCGAGTTTCAATTATTTACAATGAAGATTTTGAATTTATTTGCCATTATAATTCTACGTTTCAATAACACTATGAATTTTCATATGTTTCACTCGAGTCAAATGAAACAATAAGTAATATTAAATTAATAGAAACACATATAAGTATATGGAAATAACATTTGACCTGAATGAACATTTTTCCCTTTATAGGAAAAATTAATTCAGAAGTAAATAAAATACGCTGTCAAAAGCTATGAAGAGCTGTAATTAATTTGAAAATATTTTATAAAGTCGAACGCGCTATTAAATTAAAAAAAATGATTGGTTATCAATCGATCTTACTCTTTCAAATTAACCGTATAATATAATTTTATTTAAATTCAAAAACATAATACGTTTAACTTTTTCTACACGTGACGCAAGTATCTACGTCGCGACGTATCAATTGTATTTGACGATTACATCGACTTATCCAATAATATTTGTTGATGTTACTTTTCGACGGGATACTCGAGAGTAAAATTTATCAAGGGTTTATCCCGCTACTTGACCTACGTCGAGCAAACATATTTGTACGATTTATCTTTTCGTTTACTATACGCGAAACAAACATTGCAATTTGTTACCTCTCATATCGTCGCCGTGTAAAACACGATTTCTCCTATTTTTATTTTTATCCTTTATTTCCTTTTTTTCTCTCTCTCTTCGTTATTAAAATACGTAAATATGCATACGTATGTAGAAAATAATATCAAAAATTAAAATTATCTATGAAAAAATTGAAATTTGTGATACAAAACAAATGCATTATTATTACAAAAGATTCTAATCTTGCTAATCTTGTAATATAAATAAGAGGAGTATTTAAACTTTAGTAATTTCGGTATGACTCAATTAAAGGGATGTTAATTATCAAATTGATGTAGAAAACTTGAGATACGTTAATGCGATGTCAAAGAGAAGACGGACTTAAAGACGAAAAGCCAATGAGAGTTAAGACGAGAAAACAGAGAGAGAGAGAGAGAGAGAGAGAGAGAAAGAGATTGTATACCCTTAGGGGATGAAGATAGACAGAGATAGAAATCTAGTTCTAGTAAAGTCTAGTCTTGCGAGTAGTTCGAAGGTGGTTTCGAATCCAAATTCTCAAGAGTTAAGCCAAACCGTCTTCTCAACCGGAACGTACTCTCGTTCTCTCCGCAGAGTCTGTTCTTCGGTAAGTCTGAAATGAGATCTGCCAGCTCGTACTGTCCTTGATTCTCGCATGCAAACGATCATGAATGCTCACTCAATATCAGCCAAGTTGCGAACCTCTTCGATAATCCTCGAATCAGTCAACAAACGTGTGAGCGAGTTGAGGTACGTATGTAAGAATGAGAGAAAGCTTGAAGATTCAAGAGAGAAGCTAAAGGTAGGATAGGATAAATCACGCCTTTCCGAGTTCTCTCCGCGATTTTCTCACCATTTTCCGGCTATTTTTTTTACCACTTTATACCAGTTATTCTATAGAAATAAATGAGGAAGATGTTATCTATACAAAATTGAAATAGGTAATTCAATACTTGTCTTTTTTTCGTGATCACTTTCAAAATGATATGATGTATGTAATATCTTTCAACAAGGCTTATCGATAAGAAAATTATCCTGCAATTTGATTTTGTTCTATTTTCTTACTTGTATCTAAGATTTTTCCTATTTCACGTTGTGTTATTTCTAAATCAATTTGATCGCAAACATCGTAGAAACATCCGACGTATGAAAGAACAATAGTAAAAGATTTCTAAGAATCGATATAATCGAAATATGAAAAATTCATGGCACAAGTCTCAGAAGACGTTCGAAGAAAGTTTCAAAATAATTGTATTATTTGTCAGAAGTTTTCTTGCAATATCGATTAATAATTATCTACACGTAAAGAAGAACTTTGTAAATTTTAAATTAAGATGATATTTTCTTACAATAACGTGTTTATCCGTAGGAGAATATGTATAAGAAAGGATAATAATCCTGAGAACAAGACAACATTTTCTAGTTTGTTCTTTTTCATCCGCGTTTACATTAAAAATACAATGTGCTAATTGAATCATAACTGACTCATAGATAGAACTTATTTTTCTTTTGGAAAGCATTTATCTCATCGCATAAAAGCTATTCTCTCGTGTCCGCAAACGCATTGCTCGATATTGTTCTCGAGTTTATTTGTTCTCTGCGTTTTGTGATTTATTTCCGGTCTCGAAAAGCGTATACCGAAGTTAACCGAAGAAGGAAAACGATACTGCAATGCGGTGGTTAGTAATGCCAAATTTAAGTGGAATGTTAGCATGATACACATGGACCAGAAACGTATAAGAAGAGAGAACAGAACGGTCTTTATCATTTTCCTCCATCCTAAATGCATTTACCACGCTCGAACGATTTTTTTTTATACGCTCTCTCCTTGACTCATACCTTCAGTTTTCCACTTGATTTGACAAAATCCAAATAAATAATTTATCACTTTATAACCTTTTCCTTTCTTTTTTTTTTTTTTTTTTTTTTTACAAGAGTTATATTCGTTTCTGTAAATACCTATATGATGTACTGTAGAAAATAATTAGTCAGAATAATTATCAATGAAAATGATTCGTTTACTCGTGATATCTACTGATTAATTCTACTCACGATCGTGCAAGCCATGCTTCTACCTATTGAAACGGAATGAGCTTGAATGAAAAGGAAAGCGTCGAGTAACATCGAATCTCGCGAGAATGTTAGAAAGTCGAGAGGAATGCAAATGTCGATCTTCGTTTCGCACACAGGATCCTTTTGTCCTTGATAGAAGCGTGTCGAGCTGGCGGAGGAGCACGTCGTAAAACGAGATTATTTGAGCCTAGACGACGAGACGATCGATGGAATGGATAGTAAAGTCTCTTCTATGTGTTATCTACAAAAGCTAGGACTGCCCCTTCCTGCATATTGCAGTAGAAGCCTCAAAATTACTTTCCAGCTCGATAGCTAATGCTTCAGCCCTTTAAATATTCCAATTCGTTACTCACCATCTCTATTTTCGATCCTTAACTTTTTCTCTCTCCCCCTCGTTCAAATAGCCGAACACCAAATCGAGATCAATTCTTCTACCTTTTCTCTTTTTAAATATTTCCACGCGATAGCTTATCCCTTTCTTTTATTATTAAACCCAATCCTGCCAATCTCTTTTCGATCTGTCACTTTTTTTTTTACTTCTATTTTTATTTTTGCCATGTGACGCAAATAAGTTTTAACCTATATTTTCATAATTATTTAATTCATCCTTATTATTTACTTCAATATAATTCCGTCATTTGTTTTGATGCTAATTTTACTGACCAATTAATATTTTATTAGCTTAATATTAATCCAATTTAATCATTTGAAAATTGTGGCATATATCTTGTTGTGGTTTTATAAATAATACGACATTAAAATGAAAAATGACCGCGCGAATATTAAAACTTTTCTATAAAATATTTTCAACGCGAAAGGTGTTCGCGTGCCTTAAAAAAAAAAAAAAAAATAATAATAATAAAAAAAGAGGAAAAAAGAGGAAAAAAGAGGAAAAAAGAGGAGAAAAGAGGGGAAAAAGGTAAAAAAAGAAAAAAGAAAGAAAACACAAAGTTTGAGAGTTGGAATTAGTCCGTTCTTTATGGTCACGTTTCTTCTGCACGACGAGAGCTAGTGAACGTCGTAAAGCTTATAGATACAGAAAAAACTTCCCGTTGGTTCATCGCAACATTTTTGCGTTCTCATTCCGACTAATGTCCGTGATATTTTACGTTAGCGATCGTTTAATAAAAAAGTTTTCCCTTACGATATGGAGAGTCATGTCGACTTTTTACGCGCGTTTATACTTGAATATATTTTGAGTTAAAAAGATTTCATCTTTCGATTCGCGAATAAAAATTAAACAAGAGCCCAGAGGTAGTAGGTATCCACACGTAATAGCCCTTTTACGATAATGACTGAAGAATATTTAGGACAAAAATGTAATTACATTTAATATTTTTTTTTTTTCCTATAGTTTTATATTATAAAAAGGAGGAAGAGAGAAGACTCAAATATGCGTGGGTGTATACTCGTGTTTTATAAAATATGCACCTACATTATATTATATTATATTACATTATATTAGATTATATTACATTATATTTATTCCCTCTTTCTCTCATTTCCCTCGATATATCATTAATCTAATTAGTATCATTTATTTTAATTAATATCGTTCATTGTAATTAGTTAAAAAGGATAGATATACCTAGGTGTTACATTGTTATTAAGCTTGAAAACTCTTAAGGAACATCAAGGACAAAAGATAGATGAGTTGTAGGTATAGCAAGTCTATCAGAGCGAATCGAATCGACTTAACGTTAATATTTGCAAACTATATTATAGGTTACATCCGTTCTAGCTCTTCTGGTTGGCTCTTCATGGAAACAAGACGTAATTCTGGAAGCTTTCCATCTAAACATAATTTTCAGTAGATATCGAGCGAGATACGAACACAGCTTTCGGATATCCATGTAATATGATCAAGATTAACGTTCATTTCGTTCGAATCTCTCTCGGATCGACTACATACGTTAGAATCGATTCTAATAGTCAAGCAAGATTGAATTATCCTCAGGCTAAACCACTGTTCTTGACAAAAGAATCCACATGACTCTCTTCAGTGAATTCAGAGATTAATTCATCGATCGATTCAAATTCACTAATTCAAATCTTATTCTATGAATTTCTATTCGTTGGAAAATGATCTTATTTTAGAAAATGAAAAGATTTCTTTTTATCGCGTTAATCGAACTAAGTGCATAAAAATTAATTATGAGAATTATGAGACACGAATCTGTCGTATCATGCTTTCTCACGTCCTAGTTCGACCGATTATAGGAAGGACGACAATATGAAATCATTCGGTCGGCGAATAATATCGTTAATTAGTCTGTAATACAGGTACAAGGTAATTAGATAGATGGCATTCAGGATGTGTTCCAATATAGAACGTGATACGTGGTAATAACGAACGATACGTTCTCATTCGTCATATCATCTGTTCGAATCTATATTCGAGTCGCATAAATTTACTTTCTTTTTTTTTCTTTTATTATATCTAATTTATCATATCATAAAATAAACTTAAAATAATCGATAACTCTTCTGTCAGAAAATGTCGTTTGTAAATTTATCGACAAACTTTTCGTTTCCTCCTACAAAATAATAGTTAAATTTATCATTCGATGTTTTCTCATTTATTGAAATAATTAAGGTCTCCTGTTGTACGATAAAATATCAAAGTTAACGATTTTATGATCTTGCATATGCATCTTCCAAATTGACATTCCCTGTCGTGAGATTTAAATGAAATGAATTTGTAATATAAAGAAAGAGATCTTCTTAATATTTTGCCAAAAATCAAAGGTTTGATTTAATGAAATGCTTGCGACATCTTTTGACGAGTCTACTCTAAAAAATTAATGATCATCGTATAATTAATAATTATAATATTTTTCTAGAAATGTAACAAATATCATTAATATATGTAACACATTTCTATGCAATCCAATTATATTAGTTAGGTTCATTTGCATGTGCATGAACATTTTCAATCCATTATCTCGGAAATACAGTGGAGCTCATGCTGTCAGCGATGTTACGATTCAGCAATGTGGTATACTAGTGTAAATGCTAATGATATCTGCGCCATCGGAACAAGATAATAGCCAACGGGTTGACCGAAACGAAGGCGCTAATTAGTAAACGTTTCACGTTTAAGCTTGAAACGAGAGCATTAAATGTCGACGTGGCTTATTTGTAATAACAAGAAACGAACTAACCTAATATATTTGTATATACTTACCTATCCCTGTAGCTTGCACAGAATGCTTTAAAATTGAACAAATATCCATAGCCTTACTCATAAGCTGTTCATTTGGTTTTGGTTGAAACACATCTACAACATTTTCTGCAAAATTAAGCAAACTTTTCTTTTCTCTCGTGCTCTAAAGACATAATTCTATACAATGTCCAGATTGTTCAGATTATCCGTAACATATATAGGCAGAAATGATGTATCAAACTCGTCGTAGTTAGGAAGGTAACGTTTACGAATGCAAATTAACTTGACCAACAGTTCTTTGAGATTCAAATCAATGCAAATGGATCCTCCTTGCGTCCTTCTGATGTGCTACAGCTGTGACGAACGTTCGAGAAGTTCGTAGGATACGAGTAGGAGTAAGGAAAAGAGAAATAGGGAGAGTAGTCGATGGGTAGGAATAAGTAAATAAAAAGCAAGAAAGGACGACGCCAGACGTCCTTTCATTGACGTTTCTTTGGCGCCGAAGACTCGCGTCGATGACGCCAAAAGGATGGCGTCAATACGACGCTGTCTCCCTTGCCCTACAAATACAGAAGTACAGATCGAGAGGGAAAGGAAGGTCATAACAGATGATTCACTTATTTTTATCTTTGCTTAAATCTTTCCTTTCAAGAATTTCTATTCCCTTCAGGTAGTAATAATTTATTCATATAAAATAAGTTAAAATTGTACTTTTTATTTTGCAAATTTTTGGCCTAAGTAACGAGCAGGATTGTCCCTTGGTATTTTGAAACACGAACAGTTGGTTAGAAGCAAAAGCGTATTCTCGAATCGTAGATCAACAACCGCATCCACAAACGGTGCGATACTCACCTCAGATTCGGCTTACCGTCATGATTTCAAGCACTGTTGAATACCGCATCCGACAGATCAGAGCTGACGGACATACCACGTTACGCAGGCTATAAACGTGTTCATCGAAACCACTTCAACCTAAGCTCGAGAAAAAGGAGGATTCAATAGGATTGCCAGATCTAATGTTGCGTCAAGTTTTTTTTCTCACTCGTCACTACATTTTTTCTTACACAAAGATTAAGAAATATTATGATACTGTTACATTTATTCATATTTTTCAACGAATTATATAAAATATATTTTTCATTGAAAAACGTTCTATCATCAATTTCTCTTTCGGAGAAAAATCGATTCATTGAAGCATCATAAATTGCTAGATATGAAATTTATAAATTTATAGTCTTCCAAATTCTTGACGTTATTTCTATGACGTGTATATGGCTAGAAGAAATTGCCATGTCATCTATAGCTACGCGATCGTATCGAAACGATCGTATTAAAAGCGTACGATAAAAATATCACACACACGTTGCTAACGAATCAACACACAAGATTAACTTACAATGTTTTACATATGTTAAGAGATGGTTAGAAGTATGTATTATACATAGTGTTACATAGTCATTTGATCGTACATTATTAAGTAGTCTATTTCCTATGAATTAAATACAATAACGTAAAGCATTAGCGATCGAACGATTATCGTACGATATTTCATGCAAGTAAGCATGATTGTACGAATTTGATAATTCCACTGATAGAAATAAAAACGTCAAACGCATAAATATACATTATTAGGTGTAGACATTAATTCGGTGCCTTTTTAAAACAAATTTAATATCTAATTAATATATTATAGTATAATTTGAAAGCTTATTTGAACGTTTGAAATATAAATTTGATATGTTTGACATATTGTATAAACTTTATAGACATTTCTGTTATAAATTAAAGCGATTTTCCTGACACGTAGCGACTTATCACAAGTCATAAGAAGAGTCCTGCAAAGGGATTCGAAATTTTCTTACTTCCATCGTATGCGCTGGTCTCGCGAGAGTGCATTAATATGCATTATTTCGCTGAGCTTATGAATGCAGCATAAATAAGAGCCGTAATAGTCGACGGTGTAAATTCTCGCGAGATCGCTCGTGGCAAAAATAGTCTGGCTTTGAGATTGCACCCGTCTTTTCGAATTACGTGTTTCTCAAACAGCTTTCGTGTTCTTCTCTTTAAATCTTTGCGAATTTTCACAAATTTTCACAAATTTTCCCGATTTTTCCCGAATTTTCACGCTCCTATCGGAATATCGGAAATAATGAATCTTTCAAAGGGCACAAAAACACAATGTATGATCCTTTTACACTACGTAGATACATATCTATTGAGGTAATAAACGAATAAAAGAATAAACGAATAAACGATTAGGAAATAATCTTATCTTCCGAGTATTTTTGTTTTGTATTTTTCGAAAAAACATTGCTATCGTCATATTTCATTGAAATCGATAAGAAATTTTACGATTCCATTACGAAACGCATCTAGTAATCGATTAAATTATTGAAAACTTTTTAGAGGATACAAATTTCTCCTAACTTTCTTCGATTATGTTATACGTACAAGTTTATCATATACGTATGACTAGAAATCAAACTGGAATATTGAAATGTATAGAAAAAGAAATGTTATCTCTGTTGAAAAAGTTTTGGAATACATTTAAACTGTCCGATCTTGCACGTTCGATCGGTTATTTCGTCGATGATGTTGGTGCAAGAAACGTTACGTAGAATGAGCATCTCTACTAGAAGCATTTTTCGTAGATAAGAGGTCCTTTTGCGCGGATGAGGCAGAACTCCGCGGCAGCTCGTAAAACTTTACGAGTTTCGTTTTCTACGTCGAAAGAGTCGCTTGGGAGAAAGGCCTGGCTGCCTTCGGTTCCCGATGGCTTTTCGGCGTAAAAGCATTGCCATTTCGGACTTGCAACGTTTATAGTTATTTGTTTCATTTAATTCTTTTCTATATATATATATTCCTTTTTAGTATATATACAACCAAGTATATTTAAGTTTGAAACTCTTGTGTAGGACAAATACAGAAATGGTAAACATATAAGCACACATATGATATATGATCTAACCACGTTTATATACGTTCACGTTTGATATATAAACTCAAACAGATACATGAAGGATTTATCGGAAATACTTGAAACTAAAATATACATTTCGAAGATAGTTTCGTCGCAGAATTTTATTGCAAACTCGTTTATTCTTGTTTCCGTTACTATTGCTAACAATTCTTTCTTTTCGGGTTTATATTATCGTAACAGATTTTTCTTTACTATCGAGTATCTACTCTCGATATGAAAGGAACCGTGTGCTAATTTTTTATCGGTTACATTTAATAGATATACGTTTGTTAATGGATGTAAAAAGAAAAAACAAAATAGAAAAAGTGGATTTTATTTAGGGAATCGTTCGTTGTAAGAATTTTTCCGTGTCATAACCAGAAGACAAGACGTAGTTTCTTATTCGCCAATAGACAAAACATGTCTGGTTTAGGCAGTCGTTCAATAGATATCGTGCGTTCCTGCAACTTGCTAGCTTTTTAAAATTCACTCTTCGAACACTCCTGAATCTCATTCATACGAAAATAAGCTGGCGATGTCCTTGGAAAGCTTGTTCGGGAAAACGAATGGAAGTGCTTGGCGAAAATAAGAATAATGGAAAATGATGAGGAAAGCTGAGTGAGATTTCCGACAAATTATTATTCCCTTTAAGTGAATCTAATTTTATAATCTGTGATTATTGATTAGAACTGTTGGTGTAGGTGTTGCCAAGTGTCTCTACGATGGATTCAAATTATTGAAAATGTTTAAAACTTTGAAATAAATATACTAAATTTGTTTAAAAGAAACCGAATTAATTGCTGTGCCTAATACACGTGTATGCGAATTGTACGTACGACCAATTATCTATAGTAAAGAAGAATCTTTCTCTTATTCTGTTAAGTCAAATGCGGAATACTCGCATTTCCGTGACAAACATAATCTACTTACGAGACAAATCCTCTTACCGTGTCACCGTTAGAATCTCTATTTGCCATATCACGTATCAACTCGAATAAAGTAATCGATTCGCAACTGGTCGAATTTCAGAGATCTTTATTCCTTCCGGATGTTTGCAAGCCAAAAAATAGAAAAACCGGAAACGAATTCAGTATGTTCGTTGGTCTGGAAAGGAATCACGTGTCAGGATTAAAATTTCAATACATTGTTAATGCTATATCTATGATTTTTTTTTTGCAAGACCCATATTCTGTCCTAATTTTAAATCGATATATGTATCATTACAATCATTTATCTTAACTCTTTATAAATACATATGGTGTTAACTATATATTTATACTCGTACGAATGTCGATGCTTTTCCAATATCGAAGAACTAACTTCCAATATCGACGGAACCTGGATATGACTTTAATTCCACATGGAAATTCATGTCACGTTGGAAGATGTGCTTTATATTATTTTGATTTTGATTTTTTGGTCAGTTCTTACACTTTTATCACTTTTTCATAGCTCACGTTCGTGAGTAGCGACATAAATGGATAACAGAAACTCCTATTTCGACTTGATTTTCGAACTCAACTGAAATGGAACGGTGGATTTGCTTGCAGCACATATATAGAGATCGATTGATAAAAGTCTATATATATATATATACAAAGTCTATATATGTACAAATATATGTACACACATAATCGAATCGTATGCAGAAGAGCAAAGTAACGAGAAGTTTTCGTTAAACAAACGAGGCGAAAATCGATAGAAAACTTCAACTTACATTAGTTAGACTTTTAGTTAGATCAACTCTATTTCTTCCTTTTTCTTTTTCTTTTGCTTTTTCTTTTTCTTTTTTGTTCTTATTCTATTTTTTTTCTTTCTCCTCTTTTTGAAGTAAAGAGCCCGTAAAAATCGATCCACCGATGTTAATCGGTCGCGATCGTTTACTCGTAACGGCGGTAGTCGTTACTATTCAAGTTAAATGAGATTTCCCGTCGAAACTGGCGAGCTTCCATTTGAGAAAACGTTCCTGCAAGACCGAACTAACGCTTTTTTATGTCAACAGAAAAGGATATTTTTGAAGGAGCGCATTGTGAACTGTTCGATCAGCTCGTAAATCGCGTTAGGATAAGACCTCGCTGAATATCGATGAAAAGGTATTACGATTCTAACTCCATCTCCCTCACCTTCTCTGTGTGCCGAGTATGTGTCTACGTTCTTCAAACGTTTGAACTTTATTTCGAATCGCTGCGTCGAACTTGGCACTCGACAACCGTCCCCGTTCGAGCGACGAATCCGAGTAGCCGAGATATTCAAGGTTACAACACCAAATTCGTCTTATCATCAGACTTAAATACATTTATCGTTCAGGAAGTTTATCGTCATACAAATAGCTTATTAAATGTTATCTGTGTTGTTGCTCGTGTATCAACAACAAATTGAGGCTACAATTAAATTTAACTTATTGAATGTTTATCTACGTTTCTTTTGTTTTTATTTTTGCTTTATAATAGCACAATAGTTTACACTGATTAAGGACATTTTTTTTTTATATTTTTTTTATATGCTTTCAATTTAAGAAGGTAATATCACTGGGAATAGCATAATATAAGAGAAAAGTTAGACGCGTTAGTTGAAGTGTTGCAACAGCTGGTACGAATGCGTTAAAAATGACACTTAAAGGGTAACAGTACGATAATCAGCATTCGTTCTCTTTTCGTCTTATTTTATATTACATGCTGCACACGAATTTTTATTATAATATTGTAACGAACTATCTCCTTATTTACGATGTCAAATTGTAATCATCCTATATTCGCATCAAATATTTCAGAATATCGTTTATCCTGTTTGCAATAACAAAGTATTCAATCGGAGTTCATAGCTAAAGAACTTCTCATTAGTTTCTATACGAATTCACGTATTTGTGTAGTAAGCATTATTCACGCATATATGATGATAATACACATATATGTATAAATGTCAGTTCACATTATTGATTTGGGCAATCGATAATCAGCGAGTCTTCTGTATTAATTAACGCTGACTAATTTCACTCATTAAAACGTGTTTACAATTAATAAGTATACATATCGTTTTTCTTTTTATACGTGTAAACATATTATTTTTTCATAGGTAGCATCATGCATATACGTAAATATATGAGAATCGTATGATCTTCTTGACGCACGTTTATACATCACGAGTTTAATAAACCAATATGTTTATTTGCAACTGTATATAATACTTACGTGTAAACATTTCATTGCACGCACGTTTCATAACTTCTCTTCTAATTAATTACAAGGATAAATCTCTGTCTCTTTCTCTACATTAATAAGAAGAGAAAAAGGAACGTGAATTCTTTCGATGAACGATACTTTTTAATATTATATTATAATCTTATAAATTGATTGAAATTCAAATACCAATAAGTATATTACATTTCATGAGTTTTATATCATTAATAATTAAATCGTTATTAAATACATGTAAAATCATTGCTACTTTCAATTATATTTATATACATGGATCTATGTGAATTATCCACTTCTCTTTCTCTCTCTCTCTCTCTCTCTCTCTCCATTTCTCGAACCAAATCCACTCAACTTTGATTTGTATTATTCATCTCATTTAACTCGTAGATTCGTTCTCGTCAATGAAGAATTTTCACTTCGTTGAAATTATCCGTCAGAATATTTCCAAGTGTGCCAATAACAGGTTGAATAATTATCGTTGCAAAGATGGAATTGACGAATCTATCGAATTAATATTCCAAACAGTATATACTCTAGTGGAAAAGATATTCGCTATTTGAAGTGATAATAAATGAACGTGGTATTCTGATATTACGTCGATATTTTATAATTCTATTATTAAATATTTAATCTATTTAAATGATGATTACCAATAACATGAATATCAACAGAAAGATCTATCGGTTAAAATATGTTATCAAATATTGGATGTTCTTGACATTAAAGGAAACAATACAACTATTGAAAGATAAAACTTGTAAATCAGATTCTTAGATAGATTAAAGCGACATGCAAATTGAAGATAAGTTCTTTCGAGGCTCGCAAACTGTGAAATAATTTCTCAAAGACGTAAGTTTCAATTCGATAAAGACTGATATCGTTGTTAAGGTAAACCGTAAATGATAGTGGCACCAGCATGTTTCGTTGAAATAGAAATAAAAAAGAAAGATAGAATGAAATGGCAAAAGCAAGAGAGAAGGAGCGATAAAGTTAGAATCCAAGAGAGTAAACTAGAGAACGAGAGAAGAATGTAGAGAGAGAGAGAGAGAGAAAGAGAGACAATAAAAGGGTGAAGAGGTAAGGAGAGAGATAGAAGGAGAGTGTTTGCCCCTTCCAAAGAAGTCCGGTGGCGTGAGCGATCGGCGCAAGCGCACTCGATCCGCTTCAAAGCTTCATGCCGCCAAAATGCATTTGCCACTCAGTCGTGCACGGCCGGTTGCAAAGTACGGAACTTCAAACACGCTTTTATATTTCATTCAACGTTTCATATTAAACGTTTTACTATTTATTATAATTATTTCCGTTATTCATTATTTATAATACGTTCGAATCGTATGAGATTTCGAATAGACAATCGAGATATATCGATCTTGTCACATTTGTTTTTAGTTTTAAAAGAAGAAATATTTTGAAACAAACTCTTTCACACTTTTTATTTCTTTTTTTCTAAATTGGAAAAGAGAGATAGTGACGTAAGAAGGAAAAGCATTCCTCTTGTGGGTTGAAAAAGAACAAGAAACCAACTTCGTCAATTTAATTTGGACGAGTGTCATCACGTTTATTCGTGAGAACAGATAAGGACTACAAGTATTTAAGAAAAGGAATCTAGAAATGAGAACACCTATGGAACACCAACTGTCCTGGTTCGCCTTATTAATGACTGCATTCTATTCTCGTAAGTATCTCTCTTATTATTTTTTTTTTTTCGAGTGTCAAGGGTAATTTTATTTCTAGTATGAACGTATCAGAGAACAAAATTTTATTTCGTATTCTCCGTCTGTGATTGGCCTTATGCCCACGTGCTTTTAATCTCTTTTTCTATTTCTATCTTTTCGACTAGATGATTTTTTAAACTAATCAAAGTGGAGAATATTGAAAAAACTTGCCTACGAATCAGGAAACTAGCGAGCGTATTACGGAGAAGCTAAAAAAACATTTTCCCTTTAGCTGATTTCGTTCTCGCGCCCTTTTTACCTTACAGCTGGCTCGACCTTTAACGGTTCAATGCACTAACGAACGAATTAACGTATTTCCTCGATTTTTCTCAAAGATCAAAATTCGATTTGTCTCGCGAAAATCATATTACTACAATCTTTAAATTCAATCATATTATTTTTTCTTCTTCGAAAGTTAGGAAAAGAAAAAGATTTCACGATATCGCAATTATCCCTTGAGAATTAATTCGTGACACTTTGAGATTAAAAAATAGAATGAAAGAAAGATAGATAGGATAGAGATAGACAAAGGTAAGATGAAAAGATTGAAGAAAAAGAAATGGATTCCCAAAGCGGACACGAATCCGAATCGCCTTCCTCTTCCTTCCCTCCTTCCTTCCTTCCTTCCTTCCTTCCTTCCTTCCTTCCTTCCTTCCTTCCTTCCTTCCTTCCTTCCATAGATGAAGCAAAATTTCATTCTTTCGTTCATTGCTCCGAGCCGAAACTCGCCGGTAATTAGGTTTGCCGCAGATCAGGACATTTAATTAACGGACGTGATTGATATCGCTGCGAGATAAGCGAATTTTATACGTGAATTTCCTTCTCTTTCTATCTATCATCTTTAATTTGTTTTTTATATATATAACATTGTTTAGCAAAAAACATAGAAAATAGTGATAATTCGATTTTGAAATTAATTGTAGATGTTTAAAAAGGAAGACAAATATCTGAAATAATATGATTCATTTATTCGTTTCATTTCATCTCAATCATCCTTATGTTTTTTTCATACATATGCTAATAGATTATTTGCATAAATGGCAATATCATAATTTAAACGAGAACAATCATACGAAACGAAAAAAAAAACGCCACGTAACTTTGAAAAATATCTTCCGCGTACGCAGCTACACGAAAGCTGACGATAGTAGTTACGCCGTTCGACTATTTTAGTCTCCTATCTTGTTGATCGTCTTATTTCAACGATCGCCAAGGAATTCGTTGAAAGTATTCATATATATATATATATATATATACCTGTATATAGCATAAACATATGAGAAATTTGCGTGTGCATTTCCGTTTTGTATATTTTTTCCAATTAAAATTGCGACGAGGAAAACTTGTTTACGATCTTAATCAATTGGCATCATCGTAATATAGAAAACGTGTATTTTTCTATCTCTCTTTTTCGTTCATAGAAATGACCTATCATCACGTTGCATTCGACTCATCCTTGGATGCAATCTCAGTGCAATATCATGATATACAATTGCATGATAAATGTTGTAAACAAGTCATTTAATACTCGAAACGTACGAAAATTAAAAGAATAAGTTTAACTACTCATCATTTTAATAAATATAATTAATTATAGGGATGAGAAGGAATAAAGTCGTATTTGAAAGTTGAGTAAACAAAACGTTTGATAAGTAAAAAATAGTAGTAAGAAAAAAACTAAAGTCTACGTAAATAAATTTCTCTTTGCAATCCAGCGAAATAATCGCGCTCCTCGTAACAAGTATTTCTTTTTATTACGTCCACCGGATGCAGTTATTTCGCGTGGTAATATTTGCGAATTCCGCTTGTAAAACTTTACGCTTCTTATAATTACCACGGATTATCCTTCTAATTCGGATGTCTCCTACGACCATGTATATTCTTCATTCATTATGGAAAATATTATATATTCTCTCTCTCTTCGCAAAAATTGTATTTCCGGTCTGTATGAGGAATGAATTCATTTCATTCTGTCACTAAAGTACTGAAAAATCTCGACATTTTTCATTCGTCTACGAAAATTCGTAAATTACGGAAGCGTAACAGCTGGACGAGATCTTTTTAAAACATCGTATGTCAGGGAAATGTCAAAAAGTCCAAAAAAATCAAAATGAAGAAGAAGAAAAGTGAAGATACCCGACAGAATAACTTGAAAATGAAAGGAAATAGGAGGATGGGAGAGGAAACAAATCGTTTAACGATCATGCCAAACGTGCAAGAAAAATCCTTACCTTTAGTAGATATATTTCCTTGGAAGATATCAAGAAAAAAAGAAAAAGAGAAAAGAAAAGTAATCACGCGCGTCCTTAGAAATGCGATTCGCGTCTGGTGCAACGACCCATTTTCTACATACATAGTCTACTATCGGGTATAATAGAAAAACAAAAGAAAAAAGCAGAGAAGAAGCAGAGAAGACGAGTTAGCGAAATACTTTTCCTTATAAATCGCGTCGTCAAGTTTGACGACGATAGTAACTAGATTGAGAAGGAAAAGAAGATGAGGGCTGAGGCTAAAGTAAAAAGTCAAAAGTAAAGTCACTAAGAAGTGAGTAAGTGAATAAGTAAGTACGAGAGTATAAAAGAACAACGAAACGAAACGAAACGAAACGAATCGAAAGAGAAACGAGAAAGTAAAAGAATGAGAGAGGGAGAGGGTGAGGATAGGGGAAGGGTACGGGGAAGGGGACGGGGAAAGGCATAGCCCTTGGTAGATCGTTCTAGAAGGATCGTTTTAGAACGATCTCGCGATTTTCTCTCCAAGCGATCTCGAAATAGCGCGGCGCTTAGACCACGTGGGTGAGTCTCTCCGTTACATCGTACGAGATGACGTAGCAAGCTCCTATTGGACGATAGAATGGGCGTGCGCGTGCTTGTGTGTGTGTGTGTGCGTGCGTGCGTGTACGACGGCGAAAGGCACGTTTCTCGCGTGTATGTGTGTGTCTTCGCTGGCACATACTACCTACCTACCTACCTACCTACCTAACTATACCTCTACCTCTTGTATCAAACTTTTTTTCCTTCGTGTTCATCTTCTTATTGTCTGTTGCAAGGACTCATCGGAGGCCAGTTTCTCCCGAGGCACATTCCTTGCGGAGTTTAGGTCGAGCCCTCTCCTCTTTCCTTTTCTCCCACCTCTCTTTCTTTTTCTAACTTCATCTAACCGGTTTGAGATAACTCTCCAGACGGACGTCCGGCCAATCGTTCCTCGAGTAAACGTCATTTGACGCCATTGACGGGGTCATCATACTTCACAAATAATTGGATTGATTTTTCATCGATCCCTTCCTTTAATTCTTTCTTTTTTCTTCTTTACTTGTTTGTTTGTTCTTTTTTCTACGAGCAAGTCAACACGTTTGGAAGTGTATACTTGAGCATACCAAGTCGACTTTCATGGGATATCAAGTGGAATATATAGCTACTACTATCCCGAGGGAATTCCCTTGCACGGAGCGAATTAGTTGGCTCCGAAGCCACGAATCCTCTTTGGACCGACCAACCGAACGTTGGCACAGGTCAGTTCATCGAGAAAGAGTGAGAAAGAAATAGAGTTCTTACTCTCTTTCAAAGCAAACAGTTAACCGAGTTCGTAAAATACATTCGGAACTTTCGGTAGCGGATTTTCTCTTACGTAAGTAGCTGCGCTTAATTAAGCCTCTAAACAACAACGTTAAGAAAGTATACGAGTTAGTGAGTGAGGAAACGGGAGAGTAAGAGAGAGATAGATTGACTTCAACGAGTTTGCCAGTATAAGATAAGAAAGAAGAAGCAATAGTAGCGAATTTCGATTCAACAATAAAGCCTATTCCTATTCTTTTCTTCCTATTGTTACTTTTTTTTCAATTTTATTATCAAAAGGAAAGGACAAAAAAAATGGAATTAAATACAACAAGAGAATAAAGAAAATATTGTACGCATATGGTAATATGATATTTTTAATAATCAATCATATACTTCAGAATAAAATAACAATAACATTAATAAAATATAAAAAAAGTATTTATACTGTTATTTAATACGATAAGGAAAATGATTGTGATATCGTCGTCATTGACGAACCATTATTAGTTAAATCGATGCGCGTTGATATGCAATGATTTACAATATCGCATAGGGTGGTCCGCGTTTTCGAGGAGGAGGAGGAGGAGGAG